>JAECUM010008592.1:0-40374 GCA_016617855.1 Megalonaias nervosa | reverse complement strand
ATGCAAATACAGATCGTTCATTCAGACAGAGATCCAGACAGTCTCTAGGACAGCAACGCCCAAACAGAACTTACAAAACAGACAATGTGATGTACCGCATCACATGTAAGATTTCCATTCTTCCGTATTTAGGCGAAACCGAAACACCATAGAAAGGAATCAAGCATGTATCCTATCATAGGATAGCAAAGAAGCTAGACAGAAGTCTGATTTTAGCACAATTAACGTAGCTGACCATTACTAGCTCCAAGTGCTGTCAGCAGCACGTGAGTTCCAAACCAGCAATGGAATTGATTCTTGATGGATTCAGATGCTTAGAGGCTAAAACCAAGCAGTTTAAAACAATAAAATTATCCTCTGTCAACAGATATCATTTTTCTAAGTTAAATAATTCATTTTTGTTCACTACCCAAACATCCACCTACTGCTTCCTTTTGGAATCCTTAATGGTGTTATTCTTGTTTTGGACATTAATGCGATTTCAGAAGCAATGCATTATCCCGGATAACTACCATATATTAAGACGACTGATGTAACTATTCTTCCATATTTTTATGTCAATACCCCATTTAAGTTGCTATTTTTTCCATTAGAGTAAAAAGCAATTTCAGTCCGAAATCTAACTTGAATTTGAAAGACACTTCTATCAGACATAGTCCCCTACACTTTTGTAATGTGATCGAATTTTGCGGATATTGTTTCTCTTGTCTCTGTTTTGTGTTTGCCTTTGAGAAAGACCTAATGAAAATCGAAAGCGCTTAGGCTAAGTTATCAACTACTTTTGCAGTATTTGTTGTTAGTTTGTTGCACATATATAATTTTGAATGTGATGAATAGATGTTTCACTAAATAATTGTATAAGAAGACAATAGTTATCAATTAATTGATGCCCAAGAATCTTTAAACAATTATGTGTGATATAATGTATATTCGATAATGATAGATGATAAATGATATTATAAAACATTTCTTTGAGAAAAAGTGGTTTAATGTTTTAATATTAAGTCCACTGTCGAAGTGTCAATGGAGTTTTTCTGTATAGTGCCACTACTTTATTACCATGCAACTGCACATTCATGATATTAAACTAAATGTTGTATCTTGTTACACTGATCTGACTCTTTAACCGATAATGTCAATCGAGAGGCTAATATAATCCCGACCCACTAACATGCAAGATATCAATATATACTAGTAGCAGCGCAGCTCATTGATATTCATAATATCACGATGCACTATTTGCTGCACAACATATTGACACGTGTGATTTTAAGACACTAGCAGCGGCGCAACGTATTTACATGTGTGATATCAAGACGTTCCCATCGCGACGCATCTCATGTTGATATAAATTGACGCTAATAGCAGCACAGCACAAAGACAAGTGATATAATGAGACACTAATAGCAGCGCAACCAACTGATATGCATGATTTATATAATTACAGCAACTAAGTTATATTTTTTGTTAGTATATTCATAGCAAATCAAACGATCAGAATATCAGCACGTTTTTGTAGCAATGAAACCTGCATCTTGTTCTGCCAGGGTTTTGTAGTGGATATGTTCATGAAAGATGGCAAGGAAATAGCAAATAAAAAAGCAAGCGTAACCACCAAGAAAAGACAGCCGTTAAAATTTCTTCAGACGAATATAACGTTTCCAAGGGCCAAATATATGCCATTTGCCAGAATGACGCTAGGAAATAAAGACTTGTGTTAGTCTCAAAGCCTGACAAATCAATCATGTTAAGGGTGGTGTTACTGTTGATGTACGAGTTCTACTCCACGAAATGGACACGGAAGTCTCATGACCGAATTAAACTATAACTGACTAACATAGATTCTCTCTACATTGAACACGAGTTAAATGGCACACCGGTACGACATTTATGTTGGTTAAGGGCAACAAACTATCGATATAGGACGAACACAGATAAAAGAAAAACTTTGAAAAGGAATACAATAATGAGTGATAGAATGAAGTATAATTTTAAATTTACAACAACTGCTCTTCAATGAAGAAATAATTAGTGGCTTGTGTACACAGTTGCCTCAGATGATTGTCTTGGGAATTAGTCAAGCTTTGCATAACTTCTACAGTCAGAGTCTTTTGTATTGCCGTGCTAAAACTTTTCTAGATCTTTTACTCCAGTTCTTTTGCACAGTATTGGGCCTACCGTCTTGATCATTGTGGGAGAAGAAAGAACTATGTTCGTTCAAAGTGCACTGATTCTATGTCTACACTTCTCTCTCTCTCTCTCTCTCTCTCTCTCTCTCTCTCATAAAGAAACGAAGCGACTCAGTTTCTGTACTCGTCAATCGCCGGCTGAGCAGTTGATTCAGAGGTGGTCTTATCTGGCTGTACACAGACCATTTCTATTTAGCACCATCTATCACTTTAGACGTTGGGAATATCAGATAGAAAATAATGTTGAAGTGCATATTGAAACAATGAAAACTGATATTTGAGTGTTTGAAAATAAAGTTTTAAGCAAGATTTATTGACATGTTGATGTAAACTGCAAAGCATCGGTACCACCCATATGAGTGCCGTTAGAATATGGTCTTAATTTTAATTGAGGTTTTTTTTTATTTGGTTCCTTAACAAGTTATGTTCCTTCTAATGTACTGAGATAAATACAAATCTGTGGACCACCACAGTGGCCTAATTGATTAAGTCCGCGTCGTATGCTGGAGGTCGTGGGTTCGATACCCGGCCGACTTATCCCAAAGACTTATAAAAATTGTAGTTCGAGTTCAGCATTAGGAGGTTGGTGCTAGGACTGTGTCGGAATAATGAGACTGGGTAGGTCATGTTGTCACCTGTCTGCGGCATGGTGCCCCTGTGCTAGGTATCACTAGAAATTGCAGATTTCATAGCGATATGGCTGACAAATTGTTAAAGCTAAGTAAAAGTTAAAATCACACACACACACAAACATTTCATGGTATTTCATATTATCACACTTATGATTTGTCTGAAGAATAACGTCCTTTATTTAGTTAATGCATATACAGCTAAGATCAATTTTAGGAACTCTAGCATAAATATGCAAGCCAACACTAATAAGCTGTATAACGTTTAAGAAAAGGATATCTGCAAGAGGATCAATACATAATTATGGAGAATCAATAAACAATTATCGCGTGCTCAGGAGGGGAATCCAAAGAATTCTATCCCCGCCAAAACTCGCCAACGTTCGTTAAAAATAAAAACCCCACAAATCTGTGAGTGTTATGACAATATTCTAGACCTTTATTCAGTATGATAATATTATGTCTTTTAGTAGCATTGTTCCCAACATACTTTGTCACATTTTAAGTTTACTTTTATGACAATAGGACACGCATACACTAGACGGCACTATCATGATATTGGGGATGAAGGTTGGTGTACCAACCTAACAAGTTTTTTTTTTTTAAATGTATTATTGTCAGGTGTGTGAGTGATGCAATAATGTGTCTGAGTTCGGTAATAAATCATTGAACCATTAACTTACTTAGCCATTAACTCACTAAGACATTATCTCACTAATGCATTTTTTTGTGCTTGGTGGGAGTAATGGTTTGACCACACATTGACGTATTCATTGTGCTCGTGTTTCAGAAAACGTAGCAGTATAAACAGTAACATTCGTCACTAACACAGTGGATATGTATTCGTATTGGGCTTGTTCATCGCGAAGTTGGCATCAATCATTCAATTTAGGTCGTATTTGTCTTATTATTTAAATCATATATACCGTCATTATTGTAACCAGAGATAATACGTGCAAAATTGTTATTCACATCGAATCAATTATTATCGTTGTGAGCAGACCTGTAGAGAAATACCATCATCCGGGGTCTTTAAATAGCTAGTCTGTAAATTTCATCAAATGTCTTGGGAATGTTTCCATTGATATCCAAGTTTGTATTCAGATTAGTTTCTCACCGCCTCCACTGGACCTAATGACTTCATTTGTTTCGTGTCAATGTTAAACCGTTATCTATTGCTGTTGTAACCCTTAGTAGCTGTATGAAGCAGCTGGAATTCAAATAAATTTATATAGGCTCCTATGGGTTAATAGGCGAACTAAGGGCTCAAACGGGAAAGCCAATGTTAAATTGGTTCATAGGAATGATATTGTGGGTAAATCGTTACATTGTTAGAGGTTGCTGACGTTAGTTGGGGTTACATATTAATAATAATGCAGTTGACCTCAAAATGTGCCACGATAGGTAACTACGTGAATTTGTTACACTGGTCATTAAGTTTAACATCGGAATGGTAATATAGCCGCAAAATTCATAGCCTCAAAGGGTTCAAAGTTTATTGCTTTCATCGGGAAAAGAACAATATTCCGTGGGATTGAGGCCATCGTGTCTTCCGCATATAAGTACGTAAGCTACATAATCCAAGAAAGTATGGACTAAAACGGTTGTTGAGCCTCAAAAGGACTTGGGAAAAATAAAAAAAGAAAACTCATTTCCTGTAATAAAAAACACAACATATACAATAATGCACCTGCTTTTTAATTACTGACCAAAAACACTTTCTTGCAGCACAGTACTTTCTGAGATAAGGACAAGTCATGACGTTAACAAAAGCATACATCTAGGTTATTATCTTTTCTAGTGTATTTACAAGCAAAACTGAACAGTCTGAGCGAAATCCCAGACTACGTTACTGAAGAAAATACACACAATATGATCCAACGCAACATGGGATCGCTTACATGTCACCTCCCATTACTGAATCGAGTTGATTCATAATTTTGTTCTCATAAAGTCAATAATGTCTACAAAAGGAGGTAAAAAAAATCAATCAGAATAGTACATACTGTGACGTTTGGGAAGGTAGACGGCTACCCAACTGTTTCCTCTTGGTCGACGGCTGTTATTATTGTGTTGAAGACATATTCTTTCGCCTTTTTGGTTTTGTTCACAGATGATGATAGGTTGTCAGTTCACTAGATATTCTTTCCTTAAACATTTTGGTTAAATAAGTCGATGACCCACTGAGAGTCTCTGTGGCAAGTTAACTTTGATATGTTTATCTCCAGAGAAGTAAGTGGAAGTAAGGTATGTTCACGCAAATATTCATACCTCTTTCTTGTTCTTCGATCTTCGGAGATTAGAGTCCGTTCCTCCTCCAGATTTTCTTCTAGCATTTTCTTCTTGAATCATCATAATATATATATATATATATATATATATATATATATATATATATATATATGTGTGTGTGTGTGTGTGTGTGTGTGTGTGTGTGTGTAGATAGAGAGATAGAAAGTTAGATATGTTGTGTTATGTATAACTAGCTTGATCCATTTGGCATTCATAACAATACACCATGACTGTAGTTTTGTCTTTTACTGTTCTGGATCAAAAACATGAACATCTCCATAGCATCTTCATGTTCCATCGTTTCGTTCCTAATTATCAAGAAGCACGTCTCCTAAATTGGTGTTAGCTAGAGCTATTGCAGCCACCGTTACATTCTATTTGGGCCGGATTGAATAGGATATAAAACATGATCATCGATCATCGATCTTGGATCTGAGTCCAGAGGGAATGGTGAAGGTTGTGACCGGATCTTGACTGATGTTCTAATCTATGTTTAACTTATGTTCATTTCCCACCTTAGGTAAAACATCTATACAGCACACGTAAATTTTTGCTTCTTCAATAATTCGTTTGTACGCGATAGCAGTGGCCATCCCATGGAACAATCTACTACGTCGATTCAGTATCAGGCGTACATCCACTCTGTTCAAGAGGAATGCAAACGATCCATCGGTTTTGAGACGCGTCCTTGTTTGATTTTCTTTTGACGATTATTAATTACAACATGTGTGAGGTTCTGTCAACTCTATGTAGTTGAAGTCGTCCGAGGTGTCATGTTTCCATGCGAGGGAAGTATCCAGATGTGTGTTTCCATTACCCAGAAATAGAAGTTGACCATTTTGGTATGTGTACAGACGACCGCCCAGAAGACTCACCAGTCAGTTTTGCTAGACGTGGTACTAACATTACGTGTACCGATATCGAGATTGACAGAGAGAACTTCATCGTGTCCATGTGATCCAGGACTCATTATAGATGATGACACCATCGATGTAAGCGTCACAATTATCTAGACCAGATGTACACATATTCATTAAACTTTGAAAAGATGAAGGCTAACCGTTGATCTTAAACGGCTTCAGTTTATATTGATAAAGTTCATCTGGAGTTACGTATGCCGAAATTTCTCTTCCCTTTCCATTAGTAGAATTTGCCAGAATCTTTTCAGACGGTCAAATTTGGTGATATAGTTTGCATTTCCAATTTTATCAATACAGTAATCAATTTTTGGTAATGGAAATAAATCTGTTTTGGTCGCATCGTTAATTTGTCTGCAGTTTTTGCATATGTGAAAAGTATTATCTGATTTCGATACAAGAATGAACTCGGTTCTTTGAAATCATTCTCCAGCAAATAATGAATTTCGTTTTTAAAACATTCCTGTTTGAGAGGGTTCATCTAGTAAGGATGGTACTGCACAGGTGTGGAATCCACAATTTCAGCTATGTGGTAGATTTTATTTTGCTAATGAACATCTGGAAACAGGTGCTCATATTCAAGAAATAGCTGTTTTTGCTCATACTATTCTTGTTGATGCAGATGTGAAACTTTCTTGTCCAGATTGTTCATAATTTCTGAATGAAGTCTAAAGAGAGGTTACTCAAAGGTCACGACAGTCTGAGTACATTCCGTTCATTGCATCATCATTGTGTGGGACAGGTACAATAGATTAACATTGCCATCCCTATCAATTTACGCCTAAAATATAGATATATGGCACATTTATTTCAGTTTTCGTCTCAAAGCAGTATTGATGATTTCACTTACTTTCTTATCACCTATGAAAGGACCATAATACTTATCCAAAAGAGGATTTTAAGGAAAGGGCAAAAGAGCCAGAACTCTAACACCAGGACGAAAACTCCTTTTGTATTTTTTCATACCTTAATTTCATTTTTGACTGAGTCCAATGAATATTAGTTCATGAGATTTCACAACTTATATTTACAATTGGATAAATAGTCGAGGAGGTTAATACCTCTATCATCATATGGAGGAAGTTTCACGTTTAACAACTTCAATGGTCCACAGACTGAATGTCAAAAATCTAGCTCAAAGGATCTAAATTCTACAGACATTTGAAATGATTCTATTTCAGAATTAACAGTACATGAAAACGTTCATCCCAATCTTTTGCGGAATCAAAACAATATGACCGAATCATATTTTTCTAATTTAGATGAAATGTTTCTAAAGCCCTTGACTTTTAGAGCCATAGGCAGAGTACTTAAAATACTGAATATCTAATTCATACGTAACTTGCTGGAACATTCCAGGTATACAATGTTACCCATAATCAGATTGGACGGATTTGTGTGGTCCATATTTAGCAAGCATTTTTATGAAAGCTTTTTCTATGATTTTAATTTTAACATTCCTCAGAGAAATTGCTTCTGAGACTCTTGTCTTTGCACACATTATAGTCAACAATTATTGGTTGCCTGACTTCGTCTTAGGTAACGGACCAACACAATGTACCATTGTTCTGCTAAATGGTTCTTCGCGTACAGGGATAAGCTGCATTAAAGCTTTATGTTTCTTCCGATTAGGTACAGATACATCTACAACAATTAACTGCGCCCTGCATTGTTAAGAATGAAATTAAGTGGCACATTTAAAGAGTAATTTGTTCCATCTACTAATAATATGAGAATTTAAATGAACGTCGTAGTTCCAAAGTGATTTCAATATACAGTTCTCACTATTAGATATTCTTGTTATCATTGAGAATACATACTTTCTCATTACTTCCCCAAAACTGAATACATTATAATTTACAAACATGAAGAAGGCACTGTTCCATCTAGGAAGACCTAATAGAAAAGGAAGACTATTATTATGACCAATTACTAGTTTTCTTTTCAAACATTCACTAAAGTTTGTCCACAGTGGAGCACAATACATAGTGCAGCAATAAGATTTGAATAATCTAATTTTGATACTCAATGAACAATTCTTAAATTTGCGTAGAAGCATGTTTGTTCGAGTACACAAATATCGATAATGTCTCATCATATCTTCATTATCTGACTGATTGGATTTCAAAATATGACCCAAATACATATAACTGTCGACATACGTAAGAGCATTACCGTTAAGATGTACAGGGGGAGGTGATGGTAATTTAAAAGAAGTTGGCTGAAAGACCATGCATACTGATTTTTGTGTATTATAGATGATATCATTCTCTAATGCGTATTGTTCACATATCTTCAATAATTTCCTTAAACCTGTAATAGAAGGACTTATCAGTGACATATCATCAGCAAAACTAAAATTGTTAAGAAACAACACATTTGGTGGCAGACGTAACCCTACATAACACTGGCCCAGTATACGATTTAACTCGTCTAAGCTTCTGTGCCCATACTATTTTAAGAGAGATAGGAATGACAGGATCAACCATTAAGGATGTAGACCTGAATGGTTAATAATTCTCCATAATAAAAAGAGACTGTGACATTTTTGACTCAACAATTGCTTTGCTTTCAATGCATGATTGCGAGTGTCATTCTCTTTCATCTGCCTACAACTGCATTTGTCTCTCCTCTTTCTCCAATTGCATTTTTTTTTCTTCTTCATTCTGTAACAGCATTTATATAATAATAATAATAATAATAATAATAATAATAATAATAATAATAATAACAACAACAATAATAATAATAATACTTATAATAATAATATTAATGACTTTATTTAAAGAATGTAACACAATTAGTTAAGAACTAATCTACCTCGAGTCCCTCATACAAAGGAATTTATTTTAGCTGCATCTCTGAAGCCACTGGGTATATTGGATTTGGAAGAAGGAAATAGAGTGGGCATTTCTAATCACAACTGGAATACTATTCCAGAGCAAAGTTCCAGAGTCTTGGAAACTTTATTTTAAATAATTCCTTACTTGGTTTGGGAATTTCATACTGTTTGGTAGACATGGATCGCATGTGGGGAATATTGCCTGGTAGCCTATAGTGCAGCAGTGATTGAAAATATTCAGGAGCACTATTATTGGATCTCTTGTACATTAATTTGGCTTTTTTCAAACGGATTCGGTCTTTAATAGATAATATTTTTAACTTACCAGCTAAATTTTCCTAGCTTTCTCTCTGGATTGATATTATCCCAAATGCTCTTTTTTGAAGATGTGCCAGCTTTGCTGTGTTTTGTTTTTATCATTTGAATTACCCTATACTGTATTACAGTAGTCTAAATAGGGTTCTATGTAACTGTTATAAAATAGTTTTATGTGCATTTCAGGGAGAAAATGTATTATCCTACTAAGAAGCCATAAACTTGAATTGACTTTTTTTGCTGATAAGCTTGATTATGTTCAGTCCATGATAGGTTATTATCTACCAAAACACCAAGTAGTCTATCACGACAGACCATTTGCAAATTTTTATCCTTCCATGTCAGACATAGTTCATCATTATCAAGATTTGTCCTTTCTTGCCGTGTTGAAATAAGTAATATTTTAGTTTTCCCAGTATTTACTACCATGCCATTGCATGTGCACCAGTTATTCAGTTTGTTTAGGGCATTCTGTAAAGAAATTTCTAGTTCATGCTTTGTGTTTTGGATGTCTGACGATGTCGTGTCAGCTGCATAGAGATCTGTAGATGATATTGAGTCCCTTAGTAAAAGTAGTTGGTCATTAATAAATAAAATAAATAGTAATGGACCTAGAATTGAGCCTTGTGGTACTCCATATATAATTGTTCCAGGTTCAGACAGAACATTGTTTATATAAACATGTTGTGTTTTGTCACTTAAGTATCAAGTAAACAATCTAACTGCGCTTTCATCGCACTGGTAGATTTTCAGTTTCTTCAAAAAGATTTCATGATCTACCATGTAAAAAGCTTTCCTGAAATCTACAAATGCAGATCCTATTATTCTACCTTGGTCAAGTGCTTTAAGCCATTTATCAGTTAGGGAGATTAAGGCAGTCTCACATGAATGTTTCTGTCTAAAGCCCGATTGATTACGGCGTAACAGCAAGTGTTTGGTTAAATATGACATGAATGGGTCATGGACATGTTTTTCAATCATTTTTACCAGTTTGGTAGTATTCATATTGGCCAGTAGTTATCACATCATCCTTAGAACAAGATTTGTAATTAGGAATTACTTTTGCAGTTTTCTATATTTTGGTAACAGATGAGGTTGCAATACTTAAGTTGATTATGAATGTTATGGTATTTAAAATAGCAGGGGCAGAAGATTTAATGAGTCGTGTATCCATCTGATCAAGTCCTGTAGCTTTCTTTGTATCAAGTTCACTGAGACATTTTTAACAAAGATTTTTTATACTGGTGGGATAGAGAAACATACCTCCTTAGAGATTTTGCTGCTGCAGAACTTTTTTTCAGTTCATTAAAGTTGTTTTCTATCACTGGCTATTTTAACTTTGTGGTAATGTTGGTGAAAAAATCATTGAAAACAATTGCAATATCATTTTCATCAGTGACTATGATGTCATTTACCAGAAGTGCATGAATTTTATTTGTCTGATCTTTGTATGTTCTTCCAGTGAGTTAATAGAAGACTTTCCAAATAGAGTTTGTGTTGCTCTTTTTGTTTTCAAGCAATGGATGATGATAATTTTTTTTCCAGCTTTTTTAATCATACTTGTTATTTTATTTCTCCATGCCTCCATACCCTATATTGTGCATTTTTTTCACATAGGCTTGAATTCGTCTTGTGTTTGCATAGTGTCTAGGATTTCAGTAGTAAGCCAATTAGGTTGGATTTCATTCTTTACTCGATGTACTTTCAGTGGTGCATGCTTAGAGACTACATCCATAAAAAAGTCAGTACACAACCTCAGAGCTTCATCTATGTCATCCAAGTTTTGGATCATATTCCATGGAACTTTATATAGGTCACTGAGAAATTGTTCTTCAGTAAAATGTCTAAACGATCTGTAAGTGATAGTTTTGTGTGTATTTTTTTTTTACTCTTGCATAAACCTTTCTTGTCAAAAACATAGGATAGTGGTCACTAAGAGCAACATTCGGTACATTAATACAAGCCACATTGTCTGGTAGGTTGGTATAAATGTGATCAATAAGAGTGCTTGATTTTTATGTTACCTTTGTAGGCTTATTTACCAGCTTGACTAAGCCTAATGATTCAATAAATTCCATCCAGTTGTTCCTTATATGAGTATTAAGAATGTCTTTGCTTATATTGCCGAATATACATGTTTCTTTCTCCTATGCAAGAACATTTTCCATTTGTTTCAAAATGTTATCATTCCAAATTGCTTCGGAGGAAGGTACCCTATAAATAAAACCAGCTAGTATTGATTTTGCATTATTTTGTAAAATTTCAACCCAGATATTCTCCATTTCATGTGACTCCAAGTCAACTCGCCTTTCTGCATTTACATCTTGTCTAATGTATACAACAAGACCTCTCCATGCTGTCTCTCAGTCCCTGCGTAATGGTTTATTGTAGCCTTGACAGTGAAATAGATTATCATTGTGGTTAGCATTTAATTTTGTTTCAGTGAGTCCTAAAACATGTATATTATTTTCTTTGGAAGGCATCATTAACTTAATCTGGTCTATGTTTTCCACTATACCTTGTACATTTATGTGACCTATGTTACAATCTTTTGTATTTAGTTTCATATCAATTATATGTATGTCATGCAATGGGGTACTCACTGAGACTGTCTCCATACTAATTTTATCACTCTGACATCCTATTTCCATACTTAAATGTTTATATATATCTTAACGTCTTCAGAGTCACATGCAGACCCTGAAAATCTGTTAACCTTTGCATTTGCAATAGTGTCCATTGAATAGTTAGACAAGAGTCTCACTAGGTACATTTAGATTTGTTATAAATGAAGCACTGGCATTCTCCTCTTTGCCAGCTTTCTAGTGTGTATAATACATTGATTAACAGAGTCTTTGTCTGTGTCCAAATGTATGGCATCTGAAGCACTCAATCTGTTTGCCATGATGGGATACCTCTGTCACATGCCCATTTTCTCCACAGTAGAGACATTACTCTTCATTATAGTGTCTGAAAATGGGAGCATACATGATAATATTTCTCTGTAGTTGCGAGGCTCCTTTTCTACTTAAATGAATTTTGCCTCTGTGATAAAGGCTTAGATTGTGTATTGAGGAATGTACAGTAGGTTGAAGTCTTCACGTAGGTCAATTATCAGATCACTGATTTCATTCACCCTGGTGTCCACACTAGGAGGTAGTCCATTATTTTACATGTATCTGTGCTGCAATACCTAACAGCATACAGGAAACTTTCAAAATCTGTTCTGATTTGATTTAGTGACCTTCCATCACTGACATCATTTCCACCTACTAAAATAATAATTTAATTGTATTTGGTTAGGTCAGTATTCATTATTCAGCACCTCTTAGAGTCTGTACATATGTTTAAAGAAGTCTCCTTGGTATTATACTTTTTAATATTGAGGAGCCAATTATTTGAGTCCTATCTTTTGTGGCTTGTGCTTTCATGTGTTGGACTCTGGTTTGTATTTCAGAGACATCTCTTGGAGGAAGGGGTGCTGAAATTGGTGTCTCATTTGGGTGAGCTAATCATGCTGATGTTGACACATTTGTCTGAGCACTGGGAAATGCAGTTGTTGGTGCAGGCAACAGGCTTGTATGAGCTGAGGATCATGGGTGTACATTTATTGGTGTTGCAGGTGTGACACATGACTGAGAGTGGGGTGCTGTTGTTTGCTATGCAGGATTACTTTGGGTATCAGTTGTTAACTGCATGGTCATTTTACATTTTCCTTTGGCTGGTATTGGATTGTCTGTGTCTGAGCATCTGACATTATTGCTATTTGGGAGTCTGTCTGAATTGCTGTTTCACATGAGGTTACTTTGTCATTATTCCTCCCCTATGCTGACTTAATAGCATGTAACTGTAGTTTTAATTCTTCAATTTGGGCCTCCAAGTTCCTAATTGTTTTTTGATGTACACACATGGAGAAATCATTATGGTTCAAGCCATCATTGTAATGGTCATGATCTTTGGAGCGTGTAATTGTCTGACATTCTGGAGTGGTGTTAATGGTATTGCCTGAGTCATGTAGGTCAATGACGTTAGGAGCTGTTTCTTGTTTGGTACTACATCTAGTTACTGGTGTAGATGTCAACATATAACTGTCTTTAACATGGGTATTTTCATCCCATCTACATTTACAGATAATATGATCTAACCATGTGAAACAGTTCAGCCCCTGTATGTGTAGGACACATGCTGTTTATACAATGTAGCTGCCACAGTGTTTGTCTCTTGTGTTCTGCAGATAGTACCATTTTCAACATTTAAACTGCATGAAGTCATGCCAGGTTCTGAATCCAAAATCTGTTTTACAAACTCAAACTTTTGTGGATCTATATGCTCAGTGACACTCTGTATTTATTATGTTTAACTTCCTTCGGTCTGATTCTCAAGGTTTCTTTGCTCTATTTTATTCTTGTATTTTAATTTCAATTCCATAATATTTAAGATAGAGCGAGATGGAGACTCACAAATCAAATCCAAAGCACTTTTATCCAATATAATCCTTCCACCAAATATTGGATCGAAATATTTTTTATCTCTTGCTTCGTTATAGAAACCTCAGAAGATCATATTTTCTGGCAAGATGGAGCAGTTCATCTTATTTCACTGGAGTCTAACCGTCCATAGGTTGGATTTGAAATAAAGTTCTCCACTTTAGATGAGATTGTAAAACCTTGCTACTTTCAATAAAAATTCAAAAATGTAAAATAATACTTTAGACTTAAGGCATTCAAATACAAGATGAATTTAAATGTCAAAAGAAATAGGCTTCTGAATTATTTTAGAGAAACTCCCAAGAACCAGCCTCCATGTTCCTATTTCAACTCTATGGTCCCAAGATAAAAGATAGAAAAGGGTAAGAAAAAACTAGCTTTGTAAAATTCAACATATAATTTATTTCCCTAGAATGTGAAATGAAAATGTGAAAGAACTTACGGTATTGCGAATTAAAAACTAGATAATCATAAATTTACAGACACAAGTCTTAATGAATTAAGTTATGAATAAAATTTAGTGGTATTCTATATAACTTAAAATGTTAAAGTTGTTGAAGTTCCAGTAGTGACTTGTAGCCTCTAATGTACTAATGTGCAAATGGGCTGAATTTAAATGATGTGTCAACAGCTTTTGGTTGAATCGCAGTAACATAACCCAAGAGTTCCTAGTATGAATTCGCTATAATTCCAAGTTAATGCATCTTTCCAGTTATATTATAAAGCACTTTGGAATTCCAGAGAATAATAATATCAATACATATTTCTAGCCCAAATTTTATAGTGAATACATAAATTGATTCTGCATCAAGATTGTACAACACGAATGAGTAATTAATATAAAACGTACCAGAAAGTGTGTACAGTTAGTTGGTTAAACCAATAAATTTACGTCTGAAAATATGAATACGACTGGGAAAGTCTTGGATTCGATGCTTGGATAAATGGAATTGCTGCGAATGCCAAAGACTTGTGTGACTGATGGAAAAATGAACTTCCTTTTTCGGCTTGAAATGTAAATATTTTTGTTGTGATGACGCTCTTTGAGTGAACTTTTATCAGATATGAAACTGTCGTTGACGGTCATATTAGAATTATAAACAGTATAGTTATGGTTGAATCCTCCTCCTCCTTTGCAATCCTTTATGAACGTTAATTGCTAGACCCGGTAGTTTATACAAAACCGAATTTTATCAATCCTTTTATTTCACAAAAATCACATTTGTTTGATTGTCCACCCCAACATATCGCGTGGGGTTATGAATAAAATCAATCGGCGTTCACATTAATCCAAGAAGGTCAAAGAGAAACCACTTCGTTTGGAGAAGGCATTCCCGCGAAGTCCATGGGATCGTGTTTGACTTTAATCATTCACATCTTGTCATCTTCAATGAAATGTCACGAAAAGACAATGGCTAAATTAAACGTTTGATATCATCGTAATACTAGTATCATTTGCATAATTCAATAAGCATTTCAACAAAGTAATAATTCATCGCACTACCTGTCTCAATGTTCTTTATGTGTTAAGGAGAAGATGAAGAAGAAAAGAAGATAAATAAGACACCGTTTCTGCAAAAACATCCTACCTGTACCTTTTACTGTTATGGAAAGAAAACTCAACTTAATTTACATGGATAACAACGGATATTTCATTTCCCTCCGAACTCTTATCTCACCTTGATCCCTCGGCTGTAACAAGAATTACAACTGTTGATGAATGCAACCGATTGCTCAGAAACAAAACTCACAAAGGTACTTTCAAGTATTTCAACGTCATCTACACTTTCACCAGATATTCTTAGAAAAGCAGCAACATCTGTCGAGCGATTTCAAGATGATCCTGAAAAGAGAACAGAAAATCACCAAGACATACACAACCACAAGAATGGATAGGATAGGAAGACACCGCAGAAGTGTTTCAAACTCCATCTGCCCTAATACCAAGTTGAATTGTATCTTCCTTGTTCGTGTTCTCCCTTACTCTAAGACGAGAAGAAATGAAAGTCTGGGTGAAAAACAAAATGTCGATACGTTTGACAGCAAAAGAAAAAATAAAGAAGGGAAAACAGTTGTTAAAGTAAGACGTCAAAATAAAGAGTTGCTACTCTACAAAAGACTCCTACTACTTTGGCGCATCGGATACGTACTTTAAACCTCGTCCAAATCCATGCTGCACGAAACTAAGAGTAGTATCTAGCAGTTTGTGACTTATTGAGGAGCAACCACGGACAACCCCAAATAACGAAAACACTTTAGAGAACATTTAATATAATACTGCACATGATGCAGTTTACGGGGAAATTCAATAATGGTATCTTTCAGCTAAAAACAAATTTAAAAGTGTACGTATACCAGTTGTGCAACGATTGTTACAGGAACAATGCAAGTATACGTTACACCAACACAGGACTAAAATGACTAAAATGTTCCAAAAGTCGAAAACGACCGGAATTAATTCAAAGCAGATTTAGATGATGTATACCATTTGGCTTTCAAAGATTTTTGTGTCATCGATGCGTTTTCCAATTATTTTGGGTCCTTCAGTTAACTTCTAAAACAAGTTCAGAGTTAGCAGAAGCTTTTCAGTTTGTTATAAGACAAAGTGGTTTCCATCCTTTAGGATGACAGACAGAAAAATGCACATAGTTTCTGAATCAAGCTCCACTAAGAGAATTTAAAATTAACATTCTTCCTTTCAGCAAGGGAAATCCAAAAACGAAAGCCAGTATCGTGGAACGTTTTCAAAGACCTTTGAAAACTGCATGTGGAAATGTTTTCATGTCAATACACTCTCACGTCCGTCAACGTGTTACTATAATCATCCAAGCTTACCATCAATCATTGCATTGGGTGTGGGCCAAAAGAAGAGATCCGAAAGAAAGGAAATTATGGTGTTTTGATCCATCGTTTGGAAAGCCACCTACTACCCCAAAAGAATAAGAGATGCTAATGACATGAGATTGAATTTCATTGGGAAAACCAAACATACATTTGGCAAAGGTTATTTTATTTACCGAGTTGGACAACTGACTTGTTTCGTTGTCACTAGACAAGTACATGGACGTGATCATGTCAATATATTGGAAAACATGAACGGATAAGCGTTTAAAGAATATTGTACTTGCATGAATTACAACGAGTTACCAGAACAGAATACAATAGGTTAAGTTACTCAACCCTAACGACTCGAAGAAATAAAACGTGTGCTGGCAAGGTTATCCACCTAGTTTTGTTACTTTTTTATCTTAGACTAATAACAGAAGTAACTATCATGTCGTTAAGATATCAGCTACCTCAGCTAACTCTCCTCCACAGAGTTAAAATTTTCAAGAACTACAAAAAGAATCTCTTGTTTTGGTGTGGAGAACGTATGCCAAAGCCTCAATTTGTCTTTATCTATAAAAGGTGTTTGGTGTATTGTGTCATCGTAGCAGCCATTTCCAATCTGAGTTTGAAACAAAAAGATAAACAAAAGTGGGTAATTCTACTCAGCAGATGTGTGTATTATCGTCTACCCAATCATTCCCTTAAACATACTGCAGGCAGTAACAACAACAGCGGTAGCCTTGCAACCATCGCCTGTCACCATTATTTCAGTGACAACAGCAGCAAAACTTCCTACATAATATTTGTCATACTTTCACATCGAGTGTCTACTGAGAAATAAGAACCATCGAGCTATGAATAGGTAACTGTATTTACCTTTACAGATAAAAAATTCTCTGTATGTATTTCCAAGGAATATCTCAAGAATACACTTGGATCAAGAGGTCAATTGGGAAGTGACTTTATACATCGTAGCAATTCCTGAATATTAACGAAGGTCAAAATACTTTCGTCATCGGTTTCCCGAACGAACAAGTTCAAGAACATATTGACCAAAATGATACCCTCATTCACGAATCCCAAACCACATTAACCACCAATCCTCAATTGATGATTCCTGTTTTAATGTACATCATCTTGTCAAAACGATTGCCACTGATTAAGGATTAGTTTGGCAAAGCAGTGAAGAAGCTCGCAAATGTGTACTGACCGAGTGCTATCAAATTGTTCATAGTCTTCAAATGTATTTGTCTGACGGTAAGTGTCCATTATTTTTTGTCCCGTTTTTGTTTTCCTGTTTGATGGATGTAGGTCTATGGTATATTTGCTACCGTGTCAAACTGAACAAAGGTCTACATTTCTTGGATGTGTACACAGGTGTGGTCGACTACAAAACGTGATGGGAAAGACAGCGCTCTGTTACTTAGTGTCATACCTGCCATAGGTTCTCAAGATTAAGATGTGGACTAGCGTAGAATCATCAACCACGAGAGGAAAAAAAATCTTCCACCATTTCCCCTAGACTCCGGTCCAAGATAGAAAAATATGTTTACCCAAGGAAAGATACCCAAAGGTTTATTCGCTGGCAATGTCAGCACTGAAGGCTTGAACTTCGAGTTCCGACACTTCAACGTGTCCATTATAGTTTACAAAGTGGACACCTTCAATCCAGAAGATGCTTTAATAGCTCCGATCAACGATTTCATGCATTACAAGCGAAGAGAAGTGAACATGTACTCAAAGAACATACAGAGGAGAAACAGAATATGAAAATTAACCTTACCGAGCGTTCTAGGACAATCTCTTGACGTATGGTAAAGATGCCAAGAACACACAACTGGATGCCTCTATCGTATGAAAATAATGACACCTTGAATGCCTTTCACGACAGAGAATTGACAGAAGCTGAAGATCAACACATCGTTTGAGTTACCAGACGTCGAGATAAAATAACTCGTGTTAAATTCCAGTTTTGTATAGTAATGAAAAAGGGGTGATGGTTTGTAAGATATTTTTTTGGGCAGTAATTAAAAAGCAGGTGATGGATTGAATATGTAGTGTATTTGGATTGTAGATGAAACATTTAACATTATCATTCCAAAATATCTTTACTCCGTAACTTTCGTGCCTGAGACGCTATAGAATAAAACTTTTCCCATTTGAAGCTATAAAATTTCAACCCATTGTGGCAATATTATCATTTCCATGTTAAATCTATGAACCAGTTAAAATTAGATTCCCCACACGTACCTACAGTGGCGCATTTTGAGGCTGGCTAGAATAATGTTACTATGTAACATATATTGAGGTTAGTCACTTCCAACAATAATACTGTTTACCCATATTTGCTAGTTAGCCTATGGGAGCCAATACAGTATCCTTTGATGTAGAATTTTCTCTTGCAACTACTGACGTTCGTTATATCAGAGAGTGGCAAAGCTTGGTCATGGTGCGAGTGGTTTTTGTCTGTATTCTACATGAAGTTGTCCTATTTTATATTTCAACCCAGTGATTAGAACATTGTTTTTCCAGATAGTATTTCTTTTCAGCATAACAGACCAACAATCTTATAATATGGGATTCGCAATGTGCAAGTTGCGAATAAAGTGCATAACATTAATTTATTGTTATGCTATTATACTTCCTTAACATTTGAAACTAGCATTTAGCAAAACGCGAAGGATTACACTTAATAGCGGGTATGCCAGTCAAAACTGTTTGGGTAAATTTCAGTCTTAACGACACACGTTAACCTGTTCGTTTACGCAAATCTAAATTACTTGTCGGGCGTGGCGTCTGTGTTTCTTCAGCAATCGGAACTAAATTAGATAAAGTAACATTGAAATTGTTTTTACTCTGTTAATATGCACCCAGGCATTGGTTTAATCCAATATATGACTTCGGTCATCCGATGAAATGTTCTTTATACCCTTTCCATTTCGTTTAGGAATGCTTCTGGGGATTTTTTCTCAGAGTTTACTATATTAATCTTATAACTTAGTGCTAGTGGATTTTGTACATTTTGTTTTGAATGAACTGTACAGGTTTGCTCCGGATCCTTAAGTCGTTTCTCGTTCGTTTAGTTAGTTTACCTATTTCCTGAAAGCGACCTATCACCACGCTTAGCTTTAGACCATAACGCAAACAAAATTCTGTTAATATCTGCATGAATGAATTTAGACAACATACTCTTTCTGTAAATTATTTTACACGCATAATTGTATCTCCATGAATAACCTTAGAGCTCTGGTTAACATACTCTATTTTATTTATATTAATGATTTTAGACCTATGGTCAACACATTTTTTAAAATCTGAACGAATGATTTTAGACCGATGGCCAACATTCTCTTCGTATTAATGATTTTAGTCCTATGGTAAACATACTTCTTCATGAATGAGTTTACCTATGGTTACAATACTCATTTTAAATGGTCGGCATATTTAGTTTGATGAATGGGTTTAGACCTATGGTAAACATGATGGGGTTTTTTAATGACAATGGGGGAACACTTTAAGTGAATTGGAAATATGATATAGTGATTTTTGATCTTCCGACTATATGATTTTCCTAGTATTGGAAAATGTGAATGTACAAGTCTTTTCTAAACCTTGTTGTCATCGTAAACGGAACAAAAACATCTACTGTCCTGCTTGCAAAATTTACAAATGTACACGTTTAAACATATAAATTATGTTAGTAAGGTTCATGTACTAACTCATATGTAAGTGGTACGTACAGCTTCTTTTCATCAACATACGCCTTTAACATATTTATGTGGCAAAGTTACTTCAGTTTTCTGCTCGCGGGAGTATTACATGACATAATTTCAGCCACCTAATTTCTTTTCAACTATATAAAGAATTCCTACCTAACATCAAGAGGGTTCTGAGGAATGGGCAGGAAAATCAGAGCTCTATCTCCTGGTTGAATCCTTCTTTCCTTTTCAATTCTGTCATATTTTAGTTTCATATATGACTAAGTAGAGTGAAGTAGATTGAAGATAAGTTATCTCTACGTCACAAGGCATTGACAACTTATATTTGAAATCTGAGACATATTCACGACGACTAATTAATCGAACTTTGGTTGAAATAAGTGTCTTTTATGTACGACCTTCAATTCTCCACAGACAATAGGTCCAAAATCTAGTTCAAAAAGACATAATCTAATTATTGTTGAACTGATTCCCTTTCAGAAAGCATCATCAAATGTAGACAGTTTTTTTCCTGAAACAATGCAATATGACCACATAATGGCCTTCAAAGTTTAATAAATATGTATAAAGCCCCAGCATGAATATCGGGTGCTCTGAAACATATAGGATCTCAGGATATTTGCCAATGAGCGATTGCTTTTTCGTACCCTGATTAAAATAGAGAAAATGAATAGTCAAAGGATTATCACTGTGAAAATTACCCCTTGATTGATCAGTATCAAGAGCAAAACTGACCTCATAAAAAATGACCAAATAATGTGCCAGCTGAAGGAATATTTTCCTGATCAACATGGCTATAAAGATCACTTTTGTCATAGCTCATGTAACTGCAGAAGCTGGGTATAAATGAGTGATTTCATTTTCAATAGGATTAACGTTTTGAACCAAGAAAGGCTTGCCAGTCACAAGTGAATTAACCACAGCCGTGTCTCTAGCTAGGTAACTGCCTGTTAATATGCAGGTACCTTCAATGAATAACTATCTCACTCCTCCGACAGTCACTGTTCCTGAGAATAAGCCTGATGACAGACTGACACATTGGAAAGAAACATTATATTCCCTGAAAATGAACGCCTTCGCTGGATAAAGACTTCCTAGTGAAAGGTAAACTACCTAGGAGAAAAGAATCTGGTAAGCTATTGTTTCCCTTAATGTTGCAATAGGGATAGGTTTTGCTGAACTACTAATGGTTCATTAATCTCCATAACAGAATCAGACTTTGTTTTAAAGCAGAATATATATAACCGTGACCTTGATCTCTTAGAAAAAAGGGCATTTGAAATAGCTATGTATTTATTGTGTTGCTTATTTTCCAGTCGGTAGGAATCATAAATAAATTGTCTTTTCTTCTGACAATAATTACACTTAGATATAAATACAAATTTCTGATAAGTGTTACCAGAAATTCTATTCCTAAAAGGTGTGCCTGATTAAGAGCAGAAATTCTCATATGGGGCTGAGATTGTTTCTTGGTGCTGTAAGGAAGACTTCTTGACAAATGAAACTTTGTGATCCAGTGAATATTCATCAGCTGTACGAGCATCGTTTTTTTTAAAGTTTAAACCATTTGCACACCACAGTTGTTCTTGACATCACTATAGATGCAGTTCTTGAACTTTTCAGTTAATGGTTTGCCTGAGAATATCATAATCTTTATCAACCTTCTCGGAGTAGCACCACCTATCACATAATTGTTATTTTGTTTAAAACTCAGCGTTGAATTTTTTAGTTTCTTGTTCACAATTCATAAGCCTTTACCTTTATTAATTTGAATGTCTCTCTCTCTCTCTCTCTCTCTCTCTCTCTCTCTCTCTCTTGTAATTGAAACTCCCTCTCTTTTATTTCTATATGTCTTTATATTTCTCTCTTCTATCTCTCTGCCTTCGTGTACGCCTCTCTTCGTTTTTATCCAACTCTCTTTTCCTTTCTGCATTTGCCTCTCCTTTTCCTCCTAGTGAATTTGTAATGACATAATATCTTTTTTAAGCCGTAGTTTGGACTTGTCAAGTTCCATCTTTTATTTTAAACTATAATTCCTTTAAATTCCTGTCAAAACCAGAGACAGACTTATCAATCAAACCCACAGCTCTTTCCATCAGAAATGTTATTTTCCATCTAATACAGATCCCAACGATTTTTGTATTTCTTCTTTAACAAAGGGTTATGTTACTTCCGTGATAGCGTCCTTTTTCAAACACTCAAACATTTCCTGGGTATGCTTTCAAACAAAGTTTACTAAATTAGATGACAACGTTAATGCTTGTTGGTTTCACTATATATTTCTTAAATATGTGAAATGAAAATGTTTAGGATAGACAAAGAAAGTTCCGAAGCAAGTCAGTTAAAGTTTTAAAAGCAATTTTAATTTCGCTGACTAATTTCTGCAACGACCTTATGGTATTAACTAAATAACATCCTAAAAGCAAACCAAACAATTTAGTAAAAAGAGTGCTCCAGCTGTTCCAAATCAATTTCGGGTCTTGAATGTGCTGATGTACAAATAACCTTGAATGAGCTCTTGTGCTAATATTCTTGATATATCAAAATAATGTAATCCAGCATGTCTTTGAATGAAATCACTATAATCCAAAAATAGCAACCGTAAGTGGGAACTTTGTAATTCCAATGTATAATTTAAATAAATAATTCCTCTCAAATTTTATATGAACGCAACTAAAAGTTATTCCAAAATGACTGATGTTAAACTTGGAATGAAAAAGTTTGATGCAAGCAACATTACTTAAAAACATATGACACAATCAGAGGACCAGAATGTGGGTCATGTTCCCATGAAATTCGTAAACATGGTTAGGTCTGTTTACCCAAACTCTAACACCCAACATTACAAACATCAGGTAGACCATGCTTTTGTGAAAGCGAAAACCCAAAGCCCTGAACACATATTCATGTAAATAAGTTGCTTGAAAAGGATTACTATATTAAAATATAATTTATAGTCATCGTAAAAGTTAGCTATGTAATATATTGCTTCAAACAATCAATGCAATCTACAGCCAATTACAAAAGTGAAAGAATATTAATTTGACCTATGAAATTTAGCCACTTCAAAATAATGTACTGGTTTCCGTAATTTATAGGCCTGAACAACCGTTTTCAACCTTTCAAATATGAAAAGGCCATGTTAGAAGAAACGTGTAAAGGATGTGTTTGAAACTGGATATTACTTTATTTCACTCGGGTAAATAATGAAATGGCACACGAGAACGTACAAGTTTACAATAATTTGAAGGAAAGTATATATTTATATAAAGAAATAAGCTTTAACAAGAAGCCGAGATAACGTATTCCCTCAAATAAATTTCGTAACAGAAATGTGTAAAATTATGTCCAGGTTTTTTGCAATTCGTTTACTCTGCAATTTGTGCATGATATGTTTTTGAAATTTCCTTGGTCAATAAGTCCGAAGCCTCGTGAAAAAATATTTGCAATAAACATGGGCTATCTATCTGCATTTCTTCCGCCAAGTTTGCGTAATTATCACATGAGTGAAAGACATTAAGGCCATTTATTATGCTTAACATACCCAGGACTTTCAGGCACATTTTCAAGTTATGTTCTTAAACATAGCCCACGGATTGGTGATAGGAACAATGGAATCGTATTGCGCTATCTAGATCGCATTACAAACACTACATGGCTTCAGTCTAGTTACCGTATATAACCACTGTTAACTTAGCAAGCAACTAAGGACATTATAAGACTCGATAAATGTGCAAAGTAACGTAAAATATCAGTTAAACAATTAAACTACAACTAACTGTATTGATAAGCTATTTAAATCAAGTTAAAATTATTAGAACATAGAATGGATGAAATTCAATTGGACATGCATCATCAAATGTCCAACCACCTGCATGGTATGAGAGATTTGTTTCCTGAGATACTGCGCTAACCAAACTCAGACTGCAATATGTTGTAGATTACATACAATCAGACGTACACCATCCGATACCATACTACGTACCACCTTATACTAGCATTAGAGTGCATCTTACTTGAGATACTGTTGAGAACATACTGAAACAACTGATGTTTCCACCAGATTATTCATAGGAATGCAATTAACCTTCATGCATCGTAAAACGTAAAATATAGCATAAATTTTTCTCCATGAACTATTGAAATTAAACTGACAGACCAAGCATACTGTACAATCCATTGCGAAGTAATATTTAACCTGACCGAAAACAATAAATACTAGAAGCATTTCAAAGGACATCTAAAACCAGTCCTATTGGAAGGTTTGGGTAAAGCATACGTAAACCAACCGAACGCGAAATACATCATGACCTGTCTTAACATACAGAATATGGATACGCACGTGAATAATAAAACTGGTAAGAACAGCAGGTTCAGTACCAACACTGATCGTGTTACATAACAGGCGTTAAAAAGGAAGTTTAGACTAAACTTATAAACACGTTCAACAGAGACATGATCGTCAAATACGTGTGAAATATTTAAATAACAATCACTACGTATAATGCAATGTTGATCGTTGTGATAAGTGTCCTAATGGGTTCAGTGGGAAATATTAATTCGTTTTTCCTGTCAGTCATCCATTACTGCATATACTTGAGTGTTAAGCCGTGTCCACTTTAAGCAACATAAACCCTGATTTGCTGTCTCACAATGCAGCACGTGGATCAGGACATATGTTTTCTTCTACTGACTACTTCAACTAAACTGCATAGACTCAAAATCTACCGGTGCATGAAGCAAGGGCTTGTCTGGGTCTATGCAGTATTAAGTTGGATCCTCGAGGTACTCATTCGCCTTCCAATATAATTGAACATTTGACAGAAGCATACACAGTCGTAATTATAGTATAGACAACATAACTGCAAAATAATGCATGTTAATCAGACATTATTCTCTCCTCTACCGTTTAATATCGTTTAGCATGTGCACGAAAACCAACACAATCTGATCTGAAATCAAGCAGATATGCCGGTTTTATCTCTTCTAATTGTTTGCAAGTCATACTTTATTATAAGGCCTACTCCAGTTAATTATATTATTGTATTGTTTGTGCAGTTATTACATCTATGGCAAAGAAAGTTACTGGGAATGATAATCAGGAAATTATTAATTTACCTGACATATTCAATAGTCAGTCTTGCGATGTGGTCACTTTTGCTCCTGGTGTGAATCAATCAAAATCCTCTTTTGGCTAAGTACTTTAGTCCTTATACTGTCGAAAAAAAGTGACTTAAATTAGAGGCCACTCCGGTGGCCTAGTGGGTAGAACGTCCGCTTCGGATGCGGGAGGTCGTGGGTTCGATCCCCGGCCGAGTCATACCAAAGACATTAAAAAATGGTGCTAACAGCTACCTCGCTTGGCGCTCAGCATTAAGAGGTTAGTGTTAGGACTGGTCGGCCTGGTGTCAGAATAATGTGACTGGGTGGGACATCATGCTACATGTCTGCGGCATGATGCCCCAGTGCTAGACATCACTATAAACTGTCACACCGCAGATATCGTAGCGATATGACTGAAAAATTGTTAAAGCTTCGTTAAACATCCAAATCACACACACACACACACACACACACACACACACACACACACACACACACACACGCTTAAATTAGATCCTTAATACTCCTGGGAGGAGTAAACACAAATACATTTGCCATAAAGATATGTTAAAGGAATATGTCAAAAGCGATAGTCCTGTTAATCATGCATTCAGCTTAGCTGAACCTTTCCCACACGGCGAGGATTTAAGTGACGGAATGCTATCAGACTGTAATGACTTTGCTGTAACCAGAATTAAGACATATCGAATAATCTGGCCCAGAAACATAATGTTTACGGCCACAAGAAAAGTGTGAACTAAATGAACAATTATTTGAATATGATCACTTATTTCCAGATATGTCAACACGAACAAATAAAATCTACCATGCCGCTCAAATTGTAGAATTCACATCTTTGAAACAGTATTCGTACAGGATGAACACTATTAAACAGGAATGTTTGAAAAGAAATCAGTATTTGCATGGGGAAGGATTTATTATAACCAAGTAAAAGTAACTGGTGTTCACGATGTATTTTTGTTCCTAAAGCAGACAATACTTCTCGCATGTGCAACGAGTAAAGAAAAGTGAACAGTGTGACCGAAACAGATTAATTTACATTGCTAAGATTCAGTGCCTGCACAGAGAAAACTGGAAATGCAAACAATGTCACCAAAGTTGACCTTTTGATTCTAGCATATTCCACTGACGGAAATGGACAATGAAATTTCGGCATTCTTAACTCCAGATGTACATTACCAGTATAAAATGATGTCGTTTGGAATGAAAGTTTCGTCTTGTACTTTCCTAAGTTTATAGAAGAGATTATATTTGGTCTACATAATTGTGACGCTTAAATCTGTTATGTATATTTAATTTAAATGTTTGTCAATAGTTTTAATTTTTTATTCTATTACATGTTATTGTAATGTAACATTGTTTACTGGACTTGACTTTATCTAAAATTGACTTCAGTTCTGTTTGACCTGATTGACTTTATTATTCAGGTAAACATGTTGATTTGGGTCAGGGTTTTGGGGATTCCAGAGTGTATTTTATAGAATATTACGTTTTAAATAAAAAAGCCTCATTAGATCATTCAAGGAGGTTATTTTCCATTAGGTAATGGTTGTTTTTAGAAAATGCTAATTTGTGATCTGAGGTCAAACAAAGAACTATATTATCTTGTGACTGTCAGAATTTTACCAGTTGTGCTTTAACACCTAGTACTTTAAGTTGTATTATGTTGTGACCTGTTTGGGCTGAATTTTATTTTCTTCAAATTATTGAATTCAAGTGATTATTTTCTCTGGAAATACAAAAGTGTTCCCACAAAATTCTTAGATTAGGACATTCATTGGAATTTATACTGAACTCAAACGGGGAATACTATTTTTGTGGTTCAACAAGAGACTGTTGACACATCAGTACTTCGTAGACTACATCAGACACGTCATCGCCTTCAATTATAAATCTCTTCTGGACTTGAACTGAGCTGTATTTAGGACTTTTTATTGCTATGACTTATGTCTTTAATTCTTTTGGATAATTTTGGGATTAAATTCGCAATACCGTAAGTTAGTTTTTCTCATTTTTCGTTTTTTATTCTAGGGAAATAATTTGTTAAATTTTACAAAGCTTGTTGTATTTACTTTTTTCTCTTCTTATTTTAAGAGCATAGACTCGTAACACATCGATTACATCATCATCTACAAAAACAACTATAAAGATCACTAAGAGACGATTTGGAAATTCAGTGATTCAAATTTGACTGTTATTTTAAGTAAGGTGAATCTTGTCGTGCTTCTGTTATATTTCTAGGACATGTCGTGGAGCATGGACGGGAGAAACCTATAGAAATTAACGTTAAGTCTCCATCTCCAAATTCCCTGTACCTATCAGTAAAATGTCGCTGATGCCATCTTGAGTCTGGGTGGATATGTTTGGAAATTTTGCCCGTATGTTTCTGTAAGCGCCGAAACCCTGACCAATTGTTAAGTAAGAAACCAAGATTCATGGGTCTGAAAAATGTCAGTTCTTTCATCTCGCAATATCAGTTAATCATTTAACATTTCTGCTGATGCAAGTGATGTGGGGTTGGTGGTGCAATAATTGAAGAAGATAAAAATGGTGTAGATCATCCAGTGTGCTATTTTCCTAAAAACTTAAATGAGTGTCAGGGAAATTATTCCACTGTTGAGTAGGAATGTTTGGCTCTGATATTGGCTTTGAAAATGTTCGACGCTCCATCAGGGAAATTATTCCACTGTCGAGTAGGAATGTTTGGCTCTGATATTGGCTTTGAAAATGTTCGAAGCTCCGTCTCTGATTATTGTGTTTAGCGATCACAGTCTCCCTGTTCCATTGGCAAGATGAAAAACAGAAATCAGAGATTATTAAAGTGGATTATGATTTTGCAGGAATATAATATTGACGTAAGGCACACGAAGGAGAAAGACAATCTAACTCCAGTTGCACTTTCACGTGTTATGGAAACAATACATTTTTATGTATATTTTGTTTAACTCATAAGACTTCATCTTATGTAAATTTTAATCATATGTATATTTGACATAGATAAAAGAAATCTTTAGTGTATATGCGAGAAGGTGTTATCTATATTTAATAGGTAATATGTATTGACTTTTTGTTTTTATAAATTGAACAGTAGTGTATTTATCAATCGGTGTACACAGCATCTAATGTACCTTTTTGTGTGAATGGAACGGCTCTAAAACTAAAACTAACAACTTCTCTATTATCATTAGTTACATAATAGACGTGCATATTGATCTATGAAGTTGTACAAAAATATCACATGTTTGCTTTGAAAGGACTATGAAAAATTCAGTACAACCAATGCTGATGTTGATATATTCATTCCACCTAATCATTTCCAACAAATAGCTGAAGGTTCTAGAAAGAGAGATCTTTCCCAAACTGGCTGAATCTCACTTGTTTCCGTTGGTATTTTCGACAAAATGCAAAAAGATTAAATTCTATGCATTTGCTATTCTGTTTAGGCTTTAATGTTTATTTTGTTACGTCGAATCCACGTAATATTTTTCACCATTTGGTATATATCCAGGCAAAAATACGAGAAAATAGGAGAAAAAATAAAGATTTTACTACGAACTACAGTGAGATGTACTTACAAATCGATGGTTAACCAATTTATTGAAGCGATGCATAAAAGAGGGGATTAATGTAGTATCAATTTGATCAATTCAAGTTTTCTGTATCTATGACAATACAGCAGCATTGCTGCGAAGTTTGGCAACATATTCTACTGCGTGGATTGCTCCCAAGTACACACACACACAAAATAGCGATACTATATACTAAAACTGAAAACTCAGCACAGTGCTAGACCGCTTCGGTGGCCTGGTGGTTAGAGCGTCCGCGTCGGATGCGGAAGGCCGCAGGTTCGAACCCCGGCCGAGTCATACCAAAGACATTAAAAAATGGTACTAACAGCTGTCTCGCTTGGCGCTCAGCATTAAGAGGTTAGTGTTAGGACTTGTAGGCCTGGTGTCAGGATAATGTGATTGGGTGGGACATCATGCCACATGTCTGCGGCATGATGCCCCAGTGCTAGACATCACTGTAAACTGCCACACTGCAAACATCGTAGCGATATGACTGAAAAATTGTTAAAGCTATGTTAAAAATCTAAATCACGCACACACATATACACATACACTACTCTGTGCTTCTGTCTTTTCCTTACAACTTAGGTTCGCTGTGTGAGAGACGCAACAACCCGCTCGTCAATTATTTTTTTCACAAAATGATATATTATATATCTTGTTGTAAATTGCCCCTAGTGATTTTAAAGTTTAAAATTTTTTAATCGTGAATTGTTCTTAGATTTTGTATTAAGTATTTTTCTATGTAAGTTGTTTTCTTTTTCTCCCTGACAAAAAGTTTTTTCATCCCGATACGTGGAAATCAAGTATTTATGTCTACAGGAAATTGCCAGGAAGTCTGGAGAAAGATCACTACTAACATGCACGCAAGGTGAAATGCGAGAAATTTGGAGATCAAATGGTCATTTCTTTAAATTCAAACTGCAAAGATATTAGTTGCTTTAACATTGACTCTACATATGGTGTACAAGTTTATCACAAAACTTATCTGAATGCTGAGTTCAGAAGATATTTAAATTGCTGATATTAGTAAACTTTAGATTCGAATGCATGCATGGTCATAAAATTAGGAACCCCAATATATACATGAACATAACGTCAATATAAACATGAGCTTAACGCCAATGTAAACCTAAGCATAACGTCAATGTAAACCGGAGCATGGTTTCGATGTAAACCTAACCATATTCTCAGTGTATACCTGAGGATAGCCTCAATGTATGACTAAGGATCGCCTAGCAGTATATCTGAGCATAACTCGTCGTCTACTTGAGTATAGCCTTAATGTATAATTGAACGATGTCTCAATGCTTACCTGACCATGACCTCAATGTATATCTAAACATAACCTCAATGTATAGATAAGCATAACCTCAAAGTATAGCTAATGACTGCCTTGCAGTACACCTTATAATTGTCCTAAAGTATACTTGTTCATACTCTCAATGTATACTTGAGCATAGCCTCAATGCAAATCTTAGTATGGCTTCAGTATATACGTGAGCATGGGGATAATATATACCTCAGCACGGCTCTAGAACACCTTGAGTGGACGAATCAAATTCTTGACTATAGGAAATACTCCAGTTATGGTACCATTGCCTGCAAAGGATTTACCAAAATCCATCAAATTAGAAGAACCAAACCACTCGCGTGTGCCTTATTTGCACGACAGCTGTACATTATGGTGATGAAGCACATTAATATAAAAAATTAAATCGCATGCTTCATGTATTGTTTATTTACCTATAACGAACTGTAATTCGATTAGAAAAATATTTTCTTAAAAATAAATATATGTTACAAAATGTAGTTTTCTACACATAATTCAGGAATACACTGATTAGTAATGTCAACACCGTGCCAAATCTAAATCAAGTCATATACTGACTAACAATATAGACATGTTAGAAATTAACTGTATACAGCAGTATACAATGTAGCAAGTGGTCAGTCGAAGTGACCAGCATCTATCTTGACCAGCATCTATCTTACCTATGCTAAATACTAACTTGAATATACTTTATACATATCAGCTAGAGTTATGTTGCATTTCTTGGGAAAACATTTGCATTTTCATGACATGAATGTTGTTTTAGTTCACATAACCTTTACCACCTAGTATTCGTTCTAGTTCTGCCATCCTACGTATAAGCTATTAATCTGAATTTAATTATCAGTGTACTATATGTTGATGCTGAATGCTTCTTTCTTTCAATACAAGTTGCATCCTTCACTGTTTAGAAACTTGGCATACAAATATTAATGACTTTTCTTTAGACAAACAATTAATATAATTAGAGCAGATTGGCGCTATTGTTGTATTGATACCTAGTAGACACGTGCTAGCGTTATCGATACAAATTATTGATTGTGGTTGTGGTGGTATTTCATATATATATATATATATATATATATATATATATATATATATATATATATATATAGATCTTCTCACAGACATATTCGTCTAAACTGCCGACATGTATAACGAACTAAAAACAGATGGGCGTTACAGTGGTGATGTAAATGTGGTGATGAAAAGTCCGACTTCGAAGAAGACTTGATAGCAACTCAGACTAAGAAAAATATATACCATTAAATCCACTTGAAATTTGGAACTTTGGGACAGAAATAAAGAAGATGTATTTTGGCTTGGATGTGCAGAATTTAAAAGATATGAGAGTATCACTACACGACCTGGCTAAATTGGAAAATGCCAACTATCCTTTAACTCGTATAGCTGAGAGGACAGTAACGTATGACAGTACACCGCTAGAGGAAAGACTGGCTGAGGATATATTTATTCTATACCATTTCTTAGTAGGAGATAACAACTTATCTGAAGTGGAAAGCCTTGTGTCGAGACATAAGCCAAGCACGGTATGCTTGATAGTAGTACATGTGTGAGCCGAGCATCTAAAAGAAAAGGATCTAGCAAGCAGTCACAGCCATCGGAACCAGAACCAGAACCAGCAACACAAATTTCAGAACGTAATTTAGTACCATCTCTTTCAAATGATAAAAGTGACATCTCACTAAAACGGAGAACTTATGCAGGGTAATTTAGCTAAAACGTTTTTATGCAAAGCAGCATTCAACAAATCAAGGACGACATCAGAAGTGAATTGAAAAAGGAACTTGACAAAATAAATAAAGAACTTCATACTAGAGATGTTACCTCAACTAGTCTAAAATTGGAATTAGAAAGATGCAAGTTGGAGAGAAGAAGCTATCAAACGACAATTTGGCCTTAAGAATATCACTCAGGGAAAATAATAACCAGCTGCAAAAACATCAAGGCTTACCAACTGATTCTACACCAAATGCTAGAGGATAGAATCTGCAATAAGGATAAAGAAATGTAAATACAAAAAGCTGTGCACAGACACAAACGACACTAACTGATATAGTGCATATGGGCAAACCTTTAAATGAAACACCAACGGTAAATACGGCGAAAGGGATAAAGGCTGTTAACTCTGATTGTACCAAAAGGCGGAAACATTTATCAGACAAAACCGAATATATGGCAAACAACAAAAGCGGTCGTATGAAATCCACTGGCTCAAGGGAAGGAGTTGCGTTAACTCTCTCCACCATACCCAGTAGTTCAAATAAAGAATTTACTGTAATCAAATATAACGGAGGACGTTGTTATCACCATGATCAGAAACACTCGGCAGGAGAACATACAAGAAACAACAACAGGGAGAGAATGTCATCATCAGCAACTAAATCGGGCAACGCGTCAAAGGACGTGGATAAAGAAAATAAAACAGTCGATGTCATCACAACCAACAGAAACTACAGGCCACAAAAACATATGATGAACTCTCACGAACGTCGGGTTGTAACGTCAAAGATACCTATTGACAGATGAGAACATATATCATAAAGCACGCTAGATTAAAAAGGGTAGAAGTAATAGATACTCAGGTCTTTAAACATTGGCATATCAGAGGAGGAAAGAACAATTTTACTGCTTTAGTCACGATAGATGAGTTAGACTTTGAGAAGGTTTTAGAGAAAGGTTTTTGGCCGAATTTTGTATGGGCAAGACAATGGTATGAGGATTATGTCGATAAGGAAACCAGGCGGTAGAGTCGAAATTAGAAAAGTGGCAGTAAGCCGCATGCATATATTATGGTTATGTATTTTATAATCTTTGCAATACTTGTGTTGAAAATCTATTTTTTACGCCAACAAATATATATATATATATATATATATATATATATATATATATATATATATATATTTTTTATGACAGGCGTTTAGTATCTGTTAATAGTCAATCCATTTGTAATGGCCCTGATTTTACCTTTCTCTCAGCCGATGGTAGATCTAAATCTTTGATAGACCATATACTATTGCAAAAAAGTAAATTCGACTTAGTGGTTAAGGCAGCTATAGTAGATTATCATCCAGTGAAAAGAGAGCTAATCAGACCATTATGCATAATACAGCAATGGCCGACTAGCGTATCATTCATTAAATAAATTGGAAACAAAAGCCTCGGCAGAACAGATAAATATGTATAAGGAAGTAACACGCAATTAATGTTTAGCCCAACTGCATAAAGGCAGAACTAGTGACGAATGTCGATAATGAAATTATTATTCAAGACACGATAAAGAATTTACAGGACACAGCTTCTAGGTTTCTGTCCATAAAGAGGTTTTGCCTGTACACTAACCCCTATTGGAAACTACTAAACGTAAAACAGTTTCACACGGAAATGCGGCTGAAACGTAGGGAATTGATCTATAATGGTAGGTCATTAGGCTGGGAATATCTGCCATACGCGAATCATAAGGAAGAGAAGGAACTGTTTCCAAGATAATTATTGAAAGCTAAAGAAGTGTACAATAGAGAACAGTTCAGAGAGCTTGCAAAGGCTGCAGAGCTTGATATTTCCATGTTCTATACGTTTATTCAGAAGAAAAGACATAAACATGATTACACTTACGAAATCGAAACAAACGGAAGAGTTGTGCGCTACCACGACTCTATTATGGGCAAATCATTTTTCCAGTTTGTCACTACCTGACAATACTCATCTGTACGATGAAAATCATTACCAGATGGTCTTAGTAGAGGTTAGAAAACACAGCACAGAAACCCATTCTCACTTCGATAAAGTTGTTGATAAAATCCCCACTAGAGATGAAATCAGCTGTGCAATTAGTTCTCTCAGTAAAGATAATGCATGTGGTCACGACGGTATTGATGATGAGCAGTTACTGTTTGCGGACATTGCAAGCAGTGTACAGTTGCTTAAAATTATATTCACAAAAGTGTACAAGGCCGAGAAGTATCCGCGCCACTTTAAACAATGTTTGGCAAAACGAATTTTTAAAGGAGGGAGAAAGAACAAATTAGATATGAATAACTACCGTGTTATAACGTGATATAACGTGAGTTCAAAAAGCCCTAGAACACATTATATACAACTGACTTGTTATATTTTCTAAACAGATTTCTTTTCCATATTCATTGCGACAGGTTTTAGAAATAATTGCGGTAGTATCACTGCCGCATTCTGTATCAAATAATGTATGTGCTATTATAGGCATAGAGATACTCCTATGTTACATGTATAGACAATGCTAAACCATTCAATACAGTTTGGTACAACGGGTTATTTTACAAATTGTACAGACTTGGAATCAAGGAGAAGACCTGGCTCATCATAAAAGATTCGTTTGAGAGCGTAACAAGTTTTGTTTTATTTGCGGGGAAACTGTCTAAACATTTCCCTGTTAAGCAGTTGTGTAGGTCAGGGCCATATCTTGTCTGTGTGGTTCTTTCTTGTAATTATGGATGATTGATCACTGAATTGGATTACACTTTGCGTGGTCTAAAACATGCCGATCTCCACCTTACTTGTGTCTTATCAGCTGATGACACAGTTGTAATGTCTAATTCATTCGATGCAACTTCTGTTTGATACCATTTCTAGCTATGCGGAAAGGTGGAGACTTAGATAGAACGCAGATAAAAGTTGAAATAACTCGTTTGCTAATAAAAGAACGACTGTTTTCCTTTTTTTTATGTTTGGCAAATCTCCATTTCCAGTAGTCAAAAGTAAGAAGTATGCCGGCACACCTCTAGCATACAACTTAAAACTAAACGACGCAATAAAGGATGTATGCAAGAAAGGTAAATATTTGTTAAACTCTTTTTATTTTATTGGTATCAGATACGGCGGAATGAATCCATTAACTAGTCTGAAAATTTGGAAAAGAATTATTCTTTCTTCGGATGCGAGCTATGGTGAAGTACCACAAAAAAAACAATATGGAAGAACTTGAGTTATATCAGAGGTATGCAGCGAAACGCATGAAAACTTTAGATAAATATTCGCCTACAGCGGCAGCGCGCAGTACTTTAGGACTTTGGTCATTGGAAGCATGCATCGATTAGACGACATTGTTCTTTTTCAACGGACTGTGTAAGGGTGAGTGGTCTCTTATCTGGAAAAAAGATATTCAGTAGCTGACAAACAGACGGGTTTTATACCAGACGTAGACAGAATAACTATAACATGTAGTATGCGAAGCGTTCTTTTTGACCAATTGAAAGCTGGTCCAATATTTACATCTAAAGATATATTCTTACGGTCTTATATAATGATATGTACTATACTAGGTAATTGAAAGCTGGTCCAATATTTACCTCTAAAGATATATTCTTACGGTCTTATATAATGATATGTACTATACTAGGTAATTGAAAGCTGGTCCAATATTTACCTCTAAAGATATATTCTTACGGTCTTATATAATGATATGTACTATACTAGGTAATTGAAAGCTGGTCCAATATTTACCTCTAAAGATATATTCTTACGGTCTTATATAATGATATGTACTATACTAGGTAATTGAAAGCTGGTCCAATATTTACCTCTAAAGATATATTCTTACGGTCTTATATAATGATATGTACTATACTAGGTAATTGAAAGCTGGTCCAATATTTACCTCTAAAGATATATTCTTACGGTCTTATATAATGATATGTACTATACTAGGCAATTGAAAGCTGGTCCAATATTTACCTCTAAAGATATATTCTTACGGTCTTATATAATGATATGTACTATACTAGGTAATTGAAAGCTGGTCCAATATTTACCTCTAAAGATATATTCTTACGGTCTTATCTAATTATATACTAGAATTTGCAATTGTGATAGTTGACGCAATATTTAGCATTCCTATTCTAGATTCTTGTTTTTCACTGGTGTTTCAGGATCACGTATTATACTGAATCTATCTTTCATCTATTTGTTACTGTGATCTATTGTTGCGTTTCTTGGTCTTGTACCATCCTAAATTTGATTAACCTAATGTAATCTCTGTTGCAGTAGAGATAAAGGCATACATACATACATACATACATACATACATATGCATGCATCCATACATACATACCAGCCTGCCTGCCTGCCTGCCTACCTACCTACCTACCTACCTACATACATTTGTCTTGTAGTAAAAAAAACACATGTTGTTACCAATTGTATACACTTTCCGATTCTGTGTCTTTCTTTTTATTTTGTCAGACTAGATACGGATATTTTTTACCTGATGAGTCACCAGGTTTATATTTAATTATAGCATAATTCTCACATATAATCCAGAAAACCACACACAAAAATCGATTTCGTTCGATTCCAAGGTGGTTGTTAATGTGATTGATGTACATATTAGCAGTTCCCGGCAAATGTTGGATCCATATTACTCCAAGGAATATTTAATCCCAAAATTTCCTAGAGATTATTATACGATTGTATGTATTTAATATATTTCATCTTGTAAATGCTTTAGTTGACGATGTATTTCTCTTGTTTACGTTCTCGGTTCTATATCCTGTCTCATAATCTTGTAATATGTAAAAGCCGTGTTTTTATTAACCCGATGTAGTCTTTCCTGAAGAGGAAATGAAGTCGGTTAGTCAGTCATAGATACAAGCACGCACTCACGCACACATCATGAAAACATATATGCATTACGGTAGATGACACAGTACTACTCTTTTATTTTTGTCACTTTTCTGTTGTGCTTCATGATCATGTATTATCCTGAATTTGATTAATCTGATGTAATCTCTGTTGAAGTGGAAATAAACTCAGTCAGTCAGTCAGTTATACATACATACATACATACATACATACATACATACATACATACGTACCTACGTACGTTCATACATACGTATGTACGTAAGTACAAACGTACATACATACATACATACATACATACATACATACATACTATTTTGATGGAAAAAAGCATTACATTGAATTTTGAAATATCTGATTTCATATGCTTAACACTATATGTAGCTACCAATGCATCAGTGAGTGCCTAACAACAAAATAATATGTTCACCTTGGATTTTCCTTTATATGCTGTCAAGGTATCACTACACTAATTACGTACTTTATGCAAGTCTGCATGTATTTTAAACGAAATTGAAGTAGAAGTTCGGATTCACCAACCCTATCTTACCTATGCTAAATACTAACTTGAACATACTGTGTACATATCAGCTAGGATTATGTTGCATTTCTTGAGAAAACATTTGCATTTTCGTGACATGAATGTTGTTTTAGTTCACATAACCTTTACAACCTAGCATTCGTTCTAGTTCTTCCATCCATAAGCTATTAATCTGAATTTTATAATCATTTTACAATATATTGATCATTGAATGCTTCTTTGTTTTCAATACAATTTGAATCCTTCACTGTTTATAAACTTGGCATACAAATATTAATGAATTTTGTTTAGACAGACAAGGAAATTCAAGGAAAATTTAAGATTCCTTTTCTCAGCTGTCGTCTCAGACAGAAATTACCATTGCTGATGCTGCAGTAGTTTGAATCGACATCAAAATCATTAACATTCGCGACTGGATTACAAATACTTTTAGTTATGTTCGCGACGCCAGGTCGAATTAGATACTGTGTTTTTCTCTAGAAGACGTCATAGTCTCTATCTTCAATTAGAAATATTAGTTTCTGTTCCAGTCGTAAATAGCAAGAAATGGCCTTTCTGATGGTGAAGTTTATTCCAAAACAAGCCAATTTCGGTCTATCCATCAGCTATCATCTGATTACTTTAAATGTTTCCCTCACACACACACACACACACACACACACACACACACACATTATATATATATATATATATATATATATATATATATATATATATATATATATATATATATATATATATATATATTGTTTTGCATAACTATGTTGTGTGATCGACCTTTGGTAGAAATTGCATTTAAGAAACATATAACTGATATTTCTCCATGATTATATATTAAATATTAAATATTCAGATCATTATTAATGGAGGTAAACATGTTTACTTGTATCTGACGTTAGGACATTAGTTTTTCATTTGGAAAACCTGATCTTGTTGACAGTTATAAAGGAAGTTGATCCTTATTTTGGTCATTTTATTGTGACGTACTTTTGTTTAACATTAATGTTGTTTACTTCAAAATTACTCATTCCTTATGTTAATACCAGTCTTAGAGGAAAGAATATAAGTTGTGTGTCAGTTAATATTTGAGAGGGTTTATTTATTTAAATTATTTACTGGGATTACAAAGTGCTCTTTTGATTTTCTGAATGAATCAAGACTGTTAACATATCATCACATTCCAGGCTATTGGTAAATCAGCACTTTCAGAATTGGACTTCATTCAAATCGCCACTGGAATTAATTTAGAACTGTTACATTTGGACTTGTGATAAATCATTCAGGGCTATGTCGGATTTAATTCACAATACTTTAAGTTCTTTTTAAATTGTCACTTTTTATTCTAGAGAAATATATTATTTTTAATTTTACAAAGCTAGTTGGGTTTCGCTCTTTTCATTTACTTGGCTTTGGTCATATTGCCGTAACTGTATAATCCTCATAGTGCTGGTGCGCCGTAAAAAATTCAATCAATCAATCAATCAATCAATCGTAACTGTATATATATATATATATATATATATATATATATATATATATATATATATATATATATATATATATATATATATATATATATATATATATGTGTGTGTGTATTCATGTATAAGTATGTACCGACATGAATACACAAATAATTCCGCCAAATCGTTTTTAGTATATGAAGTTTAGTCCTTTATAGAATGCTCAAAAGTGAAATAGTTGAGAAGAACCCTGTCCTCAGTTTAATTTCTGAAATTCCTGGTATATTAGTATGTCCGATTTCTGTGCCACACATACCATCCAGCAACAGCTTTTTGATTACTATCAAAAACATACACCCATGCTCTCTAACGAAACATTTAGGAGTATTTATATGACAAATGTTATACTCAGAAGTACAGAAATATGCTATTGCACAAGAGGTGGTACTACTTAAAGGAAAAGGGATGAAATATACACACTCCCTCACACAAACACATAAGCATGATCACATACAAGTCTAGGAAGTGATTACAGAAACACTATTGCGACCGCGGAATATTTATGGGCCAACAAATTAGTTCCTGGCAATATAGCAGCAACCGTTTTTGGAATGTAAACTGCTCTCCAAAATTAACGTTCAACCGACTAGTGAATAATTTTATTTTTCCATATTGTGCTTATGTATGTCACGTCATAATCTTATACCACGTATTTTCAACAATGTCAATGGTTTAATTTGTTACAATATTGTGCTAAACTTGACAATAATTTCCGTTCATTTGCCAAACAATGGTTTCGGTCAAATTCCAGAGATTTGTCAGCACAAATGAATCTTTAAGTCTTTTCCCTTCTTAATTGGAGGTGTACTTATGTCTGACATTCAGTCTATATAGTTAAATGTTATAACATATTTTAAAGTTGGGCCTGAGTTTTTGCTACAGTGTGGCTAGGTTAATTTTGTTTACGTATGTGTGTGCTTTCACTTTTACTGCTAGTCTAGGTAACTTTAATTCATTGGAAGTTTATAGTTGTACAGTCTACACGTCTTTCTTTTTTGATTTTGTATTTGATGGCTGTTCAATTTCAGGTTTTGTCGTTTATAACAGCTGTTAATAAAAATAACATCATTGCTGAAATACAATTATTTTGGTCTGTTTCTTTGTCCATCTGCCTAGGCATGTACAGTAGGAACACGTATGGTCTATATACAAATATATAAGATTTATTAGTTAATATTGCGTTTCGGCATCACGATTGGCAATTTGAAATGTATGTAAGACCCATACTTCGGCGTTTTACATTGTCAATCATACCAGACTGCTAAGTGAAACAAATAACTGGCAATATCATTAATGCTTCTTTTATACCTCTCAATGCATGAATGTGTGCAACCGCCTTAGTTCCATCAACCTCTCCTGTTAATCCCTGTTTCAAATTTGCTCTGTCATACCAGCGTAAAAAACACTGCAGCAATTTTAAAGTTTT
>JAECUM010008591.1:0-54557 GCA_016617855.1 Megalonaias nervosa | reverse complement strand
AGTGGTTCCTACAAGCAGTGCTGTATGGTAATAGCAACTTTCCCTTTGCGGATTTAGCAAGCTAGAGACCAGGGATAAGGCTGATGTAGGTCTGATGAGTGGCTCAGTTGTAGCTTGTACGCCATTGAATAAATATGTCTCTAGCAACATGTATTTGCCTCTCACATCACAAAACCCAAACATGACAATGACGACGATGATAAAGCTGACAAAGCTGAGGATAATAAGGGAATAATTAGGACAGTTGTGTAATTCTACTCAGAGAATTATTAGAGACCTACCACCGTGTCGTACATTTGTAGTGAAAGTCTTCTTTTCTGATAATGGCAGGAAGTTCCAATTCCCCGCCATTCTCAGTCCACGATGGAAGAAGTGGGTAAAACGACTTGACAACTTTCTAGTCAGTATGGACATCAGAGGCACAAAACGTCTTCGTGCACTACTATTATACTGTGCCGAGGAGACGGGTGATGCTTACCCAGCCGCCATAGAAAAACGGACTTCGCATCATAGAAGAACCACGAATTTGAAATCTACAAATGTCGTAAAGAAAGCAACAAAGTGGACACTCGAGTGATTATTTCTACACCAAGCTAAGGCAGCTTGCAGGAACCTGCGAATTCGATGATGCTGATAATCAAATAAAGTCACACCAAATTCATGGGTGTTTGTCAACACGTCTTAGAGATGGACCTGAAGCATCATTTTGCATTTACCCGTGCCGTGGAACTCTCTGACAGGTTAGCAACAGAAATGGAAAAATCAGAGAGAAGGTAAAGCAATAGAAAAGGGAAAGACACAGGGTCGTCACAGAAACAAGGCACGTTTCACGGAGAAGGCTTAAGCAACAAAACAAGAAACCAAACATGCAGAAATTGCAGTTGCAAATATCCCCACAAAAGTTAGGCAGTGCCCCGCAAAAGAAAACAATGGGAGGGGGGTGCAAGAAGAAAAACCATTTGGCAAGTGCTTGTAGATGAAGACTCAATACAGAATACAACGTAACCAAGATGAAAGCCAACAAGATCAACGTAGCACATCTGAACGCTCTGATCAGGAATAAATGCTGGCCTGCAAAAGCGAGACAAGATCAATACCCTTGAACAAAACATCCTCATTCAATGGTAGAAATAGATGGAACAAGAACAGAGGTTCTGATAGCCACCGGATCAAGCATTAATGTCATGAATGAACATGCATTTGCAAAGCTGTAACGTACGCCTACACTGCAGAAAACAGGTACAAATATATTTGCGTATGGACCAATTACCAAATTAAATATAGCTGGCAAGTTTCAAGCCAAGATTGAGACTAAAGATTGCATAACGTCCGCTTTATTCTATGCAAACAAAGGAAATGTTGGAAATACACAGAGCTATGAAGACATTACAGTTGCAAATAATTCCAAGAATATGTTCAACAGTGAAGAGCAAGTCTGAAAACTGGGCAAGACGTTCACATATATCTTAAAAGGAATTTGAAAATTAAAAGACACAGGTACACACCGATGATACTGTTGTCCCTGAAAATCAGCCCCATCGATGTGTATTATTTTACATCGAACGAAAGTTGAAATGGGCTGGAAAAGGCTTGCAAAATTAAACGTTATCGAGAAGATAGATGGACCAACTCCCTGATTATCTCTAACCCAAGAACCTAGATAAAATCAGGATCTATGCAGGCATGCGTTCGCCCAGTGAAGCAGTACAACGCGAGAGACACATCACACCAACGATAGGCGATCTTAATGTAGATCTCAGTGGAGCAGCTGTGTTATCCAAGTTTGATACAAACTCTGACAACTCTTAGCATACATGCTACATATCTTTTAAGACAGATAAATTAATTCTAACAGTTCGTATCAGAGACTTGCATGAGATTCCTACAATACACGAATTCTATTGCATGCGAACCACTACATCAGAATACATTCATATCAGTTAAATATTTTATAACATTCTTACAATACATAAATCGTATAACATTCAAGAAAATGCATGCACGATTAATTTCTGAACTTAAGGAAAATTGAAGTATCAATCTAAACCAAACAAATTCAAAAACAATTACAAATTTATATCAATGAGCAGAGTGTATGTGATTAAGACAATACCTTTGTGCCTTTTAGACCTAAGTTCTGGCTGCCCAGAAACTTTGACTAATTTCGACACCGAGAGTACTTACAACCACGAATTTTGTTTAGGAAACACATGCCTCGTTGAGCTGAGCCAATCAGGATTAACTTTATATAACCGCCAAACGTTTAACACTCCCACCGAAGTTAGAATAATTCTCTCTACTCAGCTTTAATAATAACTATTCCGGAAAATATAATTTTATGACACCTATTTTAAATGGCCCAAGATTTCCCAAAATTTGTTTCTGGCTTGTCTCAGTTTTCCCATTTCGTCTACCTGAACCTACGTTAACATATCAGTCGGACCGTTATCCTTGCTGGTCCTAATTAACAATGATTCATGCCTCCAAACTTAGCATATCTCATTTTTTGCAGGCAGGAATTTATTGCGAGTCTAGTACATACATCAAAGTAATGGTTACGTGTCACGCTGACCACGGACAGAATGTGCTGTGACAAAATATCATCAAACATTTACACCATTGCATAGATCATAGGTGATCTGAAGCATGCAGGTGTATCAGTATGTGATTTCAAGCATACAAGTATACTGTTACGTGATGGGGTAGGTTATGTTCATCTAGAGGATGATGACCACTGTATTATTGGGCGGAACGAGTAAATAATAAAATAAAATATGAAATTTATAGATAGAATAAGTGGAGACATGAGCAGAGATATAGAATAGAACAAAATGAGCCTCTGTATAAAAAAAAATAACAATTTAATAACTTATATAAACATAATTAAATTGAACATGACATTTGAATGATACACTTCTTTCAGAAATATTTACCAAATTTATAAAAATTAGCTTCTGTTGATACAGATAAGAGAAATTTCATCATACAATCGAGTGAGCGATCGAACTCAATTGTGCAGCATGCCTGCATAAAGTGGTTGCTTGTCGGTCACTCCAAATTTAACTTTAATGACAGGCGAGAGTTGAAGTATTCCTTTAGCTGCTCTCTCTTTTTCTCATCTAGCCTTGTTGGGTGATCAACCGTAGTATGGGTTGTCTCCTTTCTTTATCCACTCTATGGGTGCATATACGGAGGTATTTCTCTTTCAAAATAAAAATTAGGCAAACTAAATATTTTTCAGGATTTTACTTCTGGAATAAAACATCGTCCAGTCTCTCGTTACGTCAGATATCAAAATAGTGTAATGCAACAGAAACTAAGGCTAATTTGGGTCAGTTCGCAGCCTGACAGCTGATATACAAACCACCGTAAAGACGATTAATGTATCTCCCTAACGGGTTATTTAGTATCCCTAACTTAACTATAACATAAACGAGAGACAATAAAAATCGATCCTCCCTGCCCTGGACATTAGATCATTAACTCGAATAACTTGTTGGCAGGCATGTGCTCAATTTCTTGGTTAAAAGAATTCACATATTAATTATACAAATGTATCAATGACATTCACTTTTTGTCTTAACTACCTTATGTGCTAACTAACAATCCATCGCTTGAACATCCTATGACATCGGACTACTCATATATTGTCATACATGATTCGTAACATTTAAGACAAATGAATTCACACAATTAACTCAGGAAGTTCCTAGTAAGGGAATAATGTATGAAATTTGCATCATAAACGAGTCATATAACATTCAAGATAAATGAATGCAAATACTTATCTTCCGAACTCTTATCAAAGGAAAATTGACGCATGAATTTAAAACAAATAAATTGAACAAAGTTATATAGAAGAACAAATTTCATGAGATTGAGATAAATAGTTTGAGATTCGAGATTCCCACGCTTCTATCGTATCAAAATCTCCTGTGGAAAAACCCAAGTCTATATTTATAGCCTCAAAATTTATAGGTTCAATGACGTCACTATACTGGACACAAGGGGGAAAATGGCAACAGTGTTGCAAATGGCTGTCCTGCATACGCGCTACTGTAGGTAGGTAGGTAGGTAGGTGAAATGAATTTGATAGGGACAAAGGGTGTTTGATAGGGAGAAACAAAGAAGACCAACACACACACACACACACACACACACACACACACACACACACACACACACACACAATGTTATGTGTTAGCTTAGAACGCAAACGAACAAGATGAAATCTCACAAAAAAGTATATCCCTTACACCACAAAAATAGTATCACACCACTATGCTATCCAGGTAGGCAGGTAGGTAGGTGAAATGAATTTGATAGGGACAAATGGAGTTTTATAGGGACAACAAAGATCAATACACTCACACATACACACACTCCAACGTTATATGTTAGCTTAGAATGTAAACGCGGAAGATGAAATCTCACAAAATATTATTAGTCCTTACACCACAAAAATACTATCCATCACATTAATTATACCATTTAACAGCACCTAAACACACTATCCCAAAAGTTTTGAGTTTTAGCTTAGAATGTAAACAAAGAAGATGAAATCTCACAAAAAGACTATCCCTTGCACCACAAAAATATTATCCACCACACCACTATGCTATCCAGGTAGGCAGGTAGGTAGGTGAAATGAATTTGATAGGGACAAAGGGAGTTTTATAGGGACAACAAAGATCAATACACTCACACATACACACACTCCAACGTTATATGTTAGCTTAGAATGTAAACGCGGAAGATGAAATCTCACAAAATATTATTAGTCCTTACACCACAAAAATACTATCCATCACATTAATTATACCATTTAACAGCACCTAAACACACTATCCCAAAAGTTTTGAGTTTTAGCTTAGAATGTAAACAAAGAAGATGAAATCTCACAAAAAAGTCTATCCCTTGCACCACAAAAATATTATCCATCACACCACTATGCTATCCAGGTAGGCAGGTAGGTAGGTGAAATGAATTTGATAGGGACAAAGGGAGTTTTATAGGGATAAACAAAGACCAATACACACACACACACACACACACACACACACACACACACACACACGAACGTTATATGTTAGCTTAGAATGTAAATGAAGAAGATGAAACCTCACTAAATATCCATCCCTTACACCACAAAAATACTATCCATTACACCAACTATACCATCCATTATATCATACCCACTATCCAAATGCCTTGAGTCAGCTTTAAAATGTAAGAGAATGAGATAAAATCTCACAAAATAGACTATTTCATACATCACCAAAAACATGTGTAAAAACGCTAGTGTCTATTTATAGTCACAAATTGTAGGAAAGTCCATTAAAAAAACCCAAGTATATTTATAGCCTCAAAACACAAACCTTATATATAAGGATTCCGTTGCGTCTAAACTTTAGACATTTGCACGTCTGCAATCAAGATGAAACGGGCGCACAATTTCATTGAGAAAGAAGATGAAGAAAGTAAGACGCAGAGACGTGATATATCGCCTCGCACACTAGCAGATGTTTTGGCTCAAATCCATGCCATTGACTTTCAAGACTACATGAGTGAGACTGAATCCACACTTTTTACAATCGAGACAAGACCGAGAGAGTCTACGCCAAACCAAAGTCCACCATCACCACTATTACCTGAAAACTACTATCACATTCGAGAGACGGATAAACGCTCCTCTAGAAACCTTAGAACCACGTCCTACACGTACACTGTGAAGTTTAAAGATTTCAAGTCAGACGTACCGCTGGAGAAAACGGGTTCATTGCTGATTTGTGGGATTCTTTGTTAACCACACTGACACTTTCCATTTATCACGACAGTCTGAAGTCATCTGTTTGGATCGAGATAGGAGACCATCAGAACTGACACCATCTAAAGTCATCGACAAGATTCAAGGCGTTCAGCAGTCCAACGACAAGTTTCACCTCACCTATGGAAACGCAACACTGTACGTAGTCTACGTTTCTCTTCCCCAAGAGATCGGACGCAAAAAGATGCTATTGTTGAACGACCTTCTCAGCATCAAAACGAGCCTCGTTCAAATTAACAACACTCAAGACAAGAAGTGGTTAGCCCTGGCCATCGTGGTGGGACAAACGAATGCTGACAAGAATGATACCGCAGAATGGAAAAGAGAATGGAAGAGCGTCTGACAATCGGCCCGAGCCAAACAACGAAATGAAGCAGAATTCCTGTCTCAGCAAGCTGGCCTATATAAAGACACACCCTGCGGCATTCCTAAAATGCAAAAATTGCAAGATGTCTTAGCTCCACGCTACGCATTAAAAGTGCACCCTCAAGAAGTGTGTGGAACACTGTTGTTTCGAGGCAAAAACTTCAAAGGCGGAAAATACATTCACGTCTATCATCACGATGAACATGTCGACGCCATTACTACTATCACCGCATTCCTGGAATACAGTTACTACTGTGAGAAATGTGACTATGGGAATAACAATCGAGAGCAACACAAGCATTGCGGATCGAATGTCAAGGATGTTTGGCCTCTAAACCTTGTCTTCACGAAGGACAAAACTAGTGCATTGTCCAGCTTGTCAACGAACTTTCTTCAGCCCTACCTGTTACCAACAACATCTGAAGACGCAAGGTTCACAGCAGAAAAGTGCTTGTCAACTCCTGAGACTGTGCCCGACTTGTGGACAAGTTATATGTACCAATAATGCCAATTTGCACGTTTGTCCAGGAAAGAAACTATGTCACATTTGCCACCAAATAGTGGACTTGGTACACGAATGCTACATTCAAAAATACAAACCACAACAGGAGGAGGAGGAAGAGGAACGTGACCAAAAGAAAGGGTATTCCATTTGTTTCGATTTCGAATGCATGCAAGAGACCGGCATTCACATTCCTAATTTCTGCCTGGCTCACTGAGCGTGGGAGAAGTGCATCCAAGAACCGATCTTTAGTCATTGCCACCACTGTAGCAAGATTCCTGGAGCACGTGAAAAAGTTTTTCGAATACCAAACACTCTGACCGATTTTACCCAATGGATCTTAAAGCCTGTCGACGAAACGTGGTGTCAAGATGACATCGAACATTACGGCGATTGTCATCGATATGCCACGGTGATGGCTCACAATTTCTCGGGATACGATGGACAATTTATTACCAGATACTATACGGAACAATGTTCCGAACGTCCTAAATTCACTTTGAGCGGAGCCAAAATCATTTCCATGCAAGTGGGACAAGTTCAGTTTAAAGATTCGATGAGTTACTTGGCCATTCCTTTGAGTCGAATGCCTGAAACGTTTGGAATGACAGAAATGGTCAACGGATATTTTCCGCACTCTTTCAGTACCGAAGCCAATCAATACGTTGCGCTGTCACATTTGCCTGATGCTCACTACTACGACCCCGACAACATGCGCACCGAACAACGAGAAGCTTTCTGCACTTGGTACCAAACTCACGCTTCGGACCCCTTTAACTTTCAGGAAGAAATGCTAAAGTATTGTCGATCGGACGTGGACATTTTACGGCGATGCTGTGGAAAATTTCGAGAATTATTTATGGAGCACGGTGGGATCGATCTCTTGAATAAGAGCTTGCAACATTGCCAAAGCGTGTTCTTTATTGTAACGCAAACGATTCATGCCCGAGAAGACCCTAGCTGTAATCCGTCCACAAAGAACGAATTTTGTCAAACGTCGATACTCGGTCAAAGCCCTGCTCTGGCTACATTACTTCTACGACAAGGAAGACAATGGATCTAATATGCCAGAAACGGAGAAGGCGAAGACTATTGGACCATGCTCGCTTAAAATTGTACGAAGTCTTACACCAGTTAGGTGATCGTGTACTGTATTTTGACACAGACAGTTGCATCTACATCGATCGCCTTGGTCGCCGTCACCCTGAGCGTTTAGGAGCCTGGACGGACGACCACTACGACAACAAGATTCTAAGTTTTACTAGTGGTGGTCCTAAACATTACGGTTACGAATACCGGGACCAACAAGGAGAAGTGCACTTTGAGTGGAAAGTGAAAGGATTTACTCTCAATCATCGCACCAGTCAAGTGGTGAACTTTGGCGCGTTGAAAGAAACCTTGCAGTCTGGAGAGGATCAAGACTTTAAAGTGATCACCTACGAACCTCACAAGATTCTACGTTTAACCATACACCAAATCGTCAGTCGACCCTTAGAGAAACTGTATCAAAACGAGGACCAGAGGCGAATACGGCTTCTCAACCACTTCAATTTACCGTAAGGAGACACTGATATTGGTCAGCCTATAAAAGGGCAAAACGTCCAAGACCGATAGACATTCTTCTAGGGTACCACACTTTCATCACCCATGTTGTACAGCGACTTGTCGTGACTTTGATCGTCTTGATGTGCATGTTATCTATGTACTTAACCATTTGGCTCTTATGCCTTTTTGTATTTCGTGTCCAATTTTAAAATTTGGAATAAAGGTGTCCTGAAAAAAGTATAAAAACTCTTGTCTTGTCTCTTCTAGTTTTAAAATTGTCAACTCCTTTGATACTGTCTAATGTCTTCTCTCTACTGTCTCTGCTACCTCCTCTTCCACTTTCAAAGTCATCGACGAAAAGTTAGATCGTCCTAGTTGGGAGGCCTTGTATCTTCGTCAACCCTTTAACATGTTAATTGCTGGACCGAGCGGTTCAGGCAAACCCGAATTTGTCAAACGTTTGATCGAACATAAAAATTGTTTAATCAATCGTCCACCTCAATGCATCGTGTGCTGTTACAAAGAGTGGCAATCGGCGTACACTCTCCTGCGAGAAAGTCAAGGAGATTCCATTTTATTTGTGTAAGGCATTCCTGGCAAAGACGACGGGATCGTGCCTGACCCCAATCAAACGCATCTGGTCACCTTCAAAATGTTAGGAGAAGACGAAGAAGAAATTAAACTGTGTTTTACGCGCAAAGGGTATCATCGTAATGCCAATGTCATTTGCATTACCCAAAATTTGTTTCAAAAAACTAAAGCCAATCGCACCATCAGACTCAATGCTCATTACGTGGTCTTGTTTAAAAACCCTAGAGGTAAATCGCAAGTGCAAGTGTTAGCCAAACAGTTAGGAACTCCTTGGCTGACTCATGCGTACGAAGATGCCATTCAAACCCCTCACGCCCATTTACTGATGGATTTAAAACCCACTACCCCAGATTATTTGCGATTTAGTACGCATCTCTTTCACAACTGGTTCCAAGACGGAGGACCTGTCGTGTACATATCCCCAGGACTTAAAAAAAAATCTATAAAAATCTCGGACACTTTTGGTCTGTCTCACAAATCGTCAACATGACTTCCCTTCAGTCTCATCTTCCTGTCAAATTGATTCGTGCCGTGTACGGCATCAGTAGTGAAAAAAATCCATAAATACGTGCTCGTGTCTTAGAAACCAGTCTCAAAGAAGTCTTACGATGGTTTACGGTGACAGCACGTCAGCTACTTCAAGGTATCGTTCTCATCCCTCATCAAACCAAACGCATTTTTGACTGAAACAAAGTAGCCTTGACGCAACTGGCAGAACCCCGCATCTACACTAGAACCAAAAAGCAAACTATTTTGAAACCTGAAGGTAGCGGTTCTCTAGGAGGTGTCATCATTAGCTCCCTCTTGAAATGGGATCCTAATGCCCCAAAAGTTACCCCCAAGAAACAAGTCACTCCCAAAAAAGCCAAACGTACCCAGAAGAAAAAGAGCAGTGGTGTCAAGACAGCTTCTACCCGCAAGAGAGGCACTGCGGCCAGGACAACCTTACATCCCCAAGCATCAACCTGTGGCGTCGGTGACCACGTCTCCAATAGCCTTAGGTTCGTACACTTCACCGTTGGTGTTGATGCCAGACAAGTCCGATTTATGACCCGTCTTCCCTAATTTGATCAAAAAAATTTAAACCTGTGTCTCGAGGAACTTCTCCTCCGGCGGTGCCATCTTCCTCCTTCTCCTCCTCTTTAGCTTCAGCGGCAGCTGTTAACAAAGTATCTGCCCAAAAACAAAGTCCATGAGAGATCAGGAATGTTCCAGAGTTTATTATATTTATCCAAGCAAGAACTGTTCCGATTTAGTCCGTTGCGAACTCCTCCACGTCGGGTGCTGCCTGTCAAGTTGATACGACGGAGCGACAATCAGTGGCGACGCATTCCACTATAAAAAAGATCTGGGACAAACGATAGGCTTCAGTGTTTTTATGCTCCTGAACGCAAAAACATGTCACCCCACAGAAACCATCCCCAAAGGAAAGAAAAGGAAAGACTGCCTCCTCGTTTAGCCAAACATTGGGACGTGTTGGCCGTCCTGTCCAAAGCCCCTCCAACTATGCAAAATAACTTATTCAAACAGCCTCTAAATACGTTGTCGATACCGTGTGCGAATGTTGCCTGAATGTCTTGAAAGGAAAGATACCTTTGTCTCAACACCAGAAAGAACACATAGCGAAGCATCGACAAGTTCTTTGCAAGACAGATGCAGCCCCATGGATTACTGAGGAAGAAGAGGCACTAGAAGTCTTTCAAGCATCGTCAGCGACTCCCATCCCTAGTAAGATTTCAGCGTCCTTTTTGACCCTTTCCCGCACATCTCAACGAGAAGATCTAAAAGCTTGGGTTAAAAAGATGATGTCCACTCCACCTTCGACAGAAGTCAAAACGAAAGAAGGGAAAGAAGAGGTGCAAAAAGAAAGCAGGACAAAAGCCTTCCCATTACTAAAACCACTACCCTCGACTTCTACTCCCGTAAAACGTCGGACACGTAAAGCCGTTTCCATACCATCTCACCCTAGTCAGAGCAGCATCCGTGAAGAGTGGGTGACTTATTGAAGATAGAGTCCTAATGAAGCATTTGTTAGCCAGCATTTACTACGATCTATCCCATCCTGCGCGTTACGGAAGAGTTCACAAATTGTATCGTGCAGCCAGAACAAGAATGAAAAGTGTTCGTTTACCTCAAGCGCAACGATGGTTACAAGAACAAGCCACGTACACATTCGATGAAACTTTTCCAGAAGTCGCACCCGAGTGGAGAGTACCGATTATCAATGACAAGTCGATTTAGCCGATGTCTCTCATTTAGCTACCTACAATCGTGGCTACAAATATTTGTTTTGTGTCATCTACGTCTTTTCCAAATCAGCCGGGGTCGTAACTTTGACTTCTAAATCGAGTACTGAGTTAGTGTGAGGCTTAACACTGGTCTTGACACAAACTGGTCATCACCCTCTTTTGATGGCAAACCGACAAAGATACCTCATTTCTGAACCAAGCTTTCCAAAAAGAATTGAAGAAACTAGACATTCATTTCTTCACTACGATAGTTAGGGACGACCAAAATTTGGGATTTTATAGATCGTCGAAACACAATCAAAGAGGAACGAAGTTTAGAACTGATGGATCGTTTGCATTTGGACACGTGGTTGCAAGAGAATTATTTACTGAACAGAGTGGATGTCCGCCTAAGACTGAATCTCAGCAGTGCTGCTTTCCATTTGATGGCTTATACCAACGAGTACAAAACCATCCTCCGAGAGTCCAGACTCTACGTGCGACGTGTGGAAGTGGTACCTAAAGTAGGAAACCAAAGCAATCACACTTTGAGCAGAACGACCACAAAGTATCCGATACGACGCGTGGAAGTGAAACCCTTCACCATTGCCACTGGACTCCGATCTAAGATCGAAGATCATTTGTTCCAAGGACAGTTACCCAAACGTTTAATCGTTAGTATCGTCATTAACTAAGCCCTCAAAAGAACTGTCACTGCCAATCCTTTCGAGTTTAAGCACTACAGAGTGTCCAAGATCAAAGTCAGTCGCGATGGCAAGATCTTGTGTACCTGTCCCTTTGAACTTAAGTTTGTCGAGAAGAATTACTTGAGATCGTACTTGTCCCTGTACGAAACAATGGGGAAGTTAAGGACCAACACCACCCACGGCATTTCGCACCAAGATTATGCAGGAGGATACGCTTTGTGGGTCTTTGACTTCACTCCAGACCAAGGCAGCGACGAGGGACATTTTCACCCTATACAGTCTGGTCAACTTCGTTTGGAACTTCAGTTTGATACACCTCTACCCGAGACGGTGAACGTCGTCTTGTATGCCGAATTCGACAATACTCTAGAAATCAACAGTTTGAGAGAAGTGATTCTAGACTATTAAAAGCTATGGAAGACTCTTATCCCTCTTTGAATGGTGGAACCTCTTTGGAAATGGAATGCAAGGATATCTTGGAACCAACAGATAAAGACAAAGACGAAGAGGATATGGTGATATCGAGATGGCCAGAACAAAAACAGCATTTAGTCTCCTGTTTTGCTAAACATCAGGCAGAAAAAGTTACAGGGTTGAATGAGAAACATTGCTATTGATGTCAAAATGATCATCCCAGTCAAATTCAACATGATAAATGCCTGATGATGAGCCAAGAAGAAAAATTAGACGAGTATCTGGATGGCGCATGGGGTCTCATCTCGGAAGAAGCAGTGTTGCATCAGTGGCATAAAGACTTGCGTGGTCACTCCTCCCCTCCATGGACTACTCTGGAGATAAAACGCATACAATCGCTGCCAAGAGCCGTTTACTCCGCAGAGACTTTGAAGCAAAAGGTCAGGACTGAATTGATGACTTAACATTACCTGTGAAGAAAACAACAAAAAATGGATATCTGGGAACGTTATTACCGTTTGAAAAACATTTCGTACACTGCTTCGTGTGTGCTAAAGATGAACTTCCTCATAGCAAACCTAAAGACCATCAAGCTTATGTCATCAACACGGACGACAGTCATCTCCCAGGAATCCATTGGGTGGCAGTCTACTTTCCCCACGATGACCGTGTGGAGTATTTTGATTTGTATGGATTACTGCCTTTGGAATACGACATCATCGACTTCATGAGAAGAAATGCCAAGACGACACGATTCAGTCATGTGAAATTACAAGGCACAGATTCCATGTTGTGTGGACAATATTGTGTGTATTGTTTTCATCAACGCAGTCTTGGATATCCCATAAAACATTTACTGACTTATTTGATCGTGACTCATCTAGAAACGATCATAAAGTAGATAAATGGTTTTGTGACCATTATGGATATATCTTGTCTTTAGCTAGGAAACGTAGAGACATCAATGGTCTCCAGCTTGACTTCACAACATTCTCAACCCTGTTAATAAGTTGCTGTTTGAAATTATTTTAATATATTTATGCATTGTTATTTATCTGTTGGTTGTTTGTTGGTTGAATAAAAATGTTATCAAAATTTATTGTCTGTGGTTTGTTTTTAAAATTTTGTTTCACTCTATACGTACTTTGACCTCTCTATCCCTCTGGGTTAGGTGAGCTATAGCGTGTCACGGAATTGTATAAATCCCTTTATTTATCAAATACGTGTACTCGGGTTTCGTTTTTTTTTTGTGTGTGTGTACAACGATACCCGAGGGTGATTTATGTATATTGTACAATATTTTGAAACAGTGAGTTCGGTTCATCCTATGCCGCACGTGCGAAGTGCTTTCGATAGGAAAAACCGAATTCTTTCACCAGCACAGATGATGTAGGCTACATCGCCTGTGTATGATTTACCTCACTGTAAGACGATATCTTCACAATACGGAATGTCTTGTCAGTAAGCAGTCTACTTAGGGACTTACACATCTTCAGCTATTTATTTATTTCTTATGTATATTGTAAGTTATAACTATGTACGTACTATCGCTCTTATTTTTGTATGTTATCAGTGTAGCTTTGGCTTGTGTAGTATAAGGCAAATATTCTCTGTTCTTGTTTGTGGTTTAGCAAGAGATTTATATTAGCAATATAAAGTTGCATTTTATTAAGAAACGTTTAGTACCATAGGAATCTCATCGGACACATGTTCACATTTGAACCTGTTTATTGTTCTGTAATATTGTTCCGATAATGTAATTTACATAACTTACCATATATAACGTCATTACGTTTTATCTTATATGCCTGTATCATGAATAGTACACGGTATTAGTTGTATTTTCAGCTGACCAGGGTGACTAGAGTGAACATAGCAGCTGTAGAGTTGACTAGAGTGACTAGAGTCACCAGGGTGTAGAGCTGACCAGACTGATCAGAGTGATCAGAGGGATCGTGGTCGACGTGGTACCAGCTACAGAGCTAACCACAGAAGGAATTGAAAGGTGGTCCGTGACTACCTGTAGTGATACTTAATTGATTGACCAGTGTGACTGGTAGTCAAGTGTAACTTTGACGGAGTGTTTTTGTGTTGCTCCATGTATGTAATCTTTTAGCCGTGGGCTAATTTTTGGGAGTGTATAAGATATTTTTTGTATAATATCTCTCCAATCAATTTGCCACATTTTACTATCTGAGTAAAACAATCTCATTTTTCACTGGTTGAGTGAATCCATCACTTTTTACTATTTGAGTAAAACACCCATTATTTTCATGTGTGGAATTGCTGTGATTTGTTCACCTTGTCCTTGTGCTTTGTAAAGTCATTCATTTGTATTTATATTTGTTGCATTGTTAGGTTTCGTGCGTATTATGTTAATTTGTCCAATATTTGGACCCATACACGCACGTATCAATCATATCTATTTTCTTAATTAAATCGTACATCAATAAACATTATATTTGTATTACCATCAACAGTGTTCTGTTTTAAGTCCGAAATCCCAACTCGGTTATCTTATTACAATAAGAAGCACATGTTCATTGACACTGGCCTTTTCTAAAATGTTATTTACAAATAAAATACGTCAGTTTTCTCTATTTGAGTGAATACTTCATTTTTACTGTTGAGTAAAACACGTCATTCTTTTCATCGTATGAAATTGCCGTGAATAGTTCACCTTTGTCCTTGTACTGTGTAAGGTCATTTATTTGTATTTATATTTGTTGCATTTTTAGGTTCGTGCGTATTATGTTAATTCGTCCAATATTTGGATCTTATAAACGCACATATTAATCATAATTCTTTCTCACTCAAGTCATATATCAATAAACATTGTATTTGTATCACTATCAAAAGTGTTCTGTTGTAAATCCGGAAATCCATCTCGGTTATCTTGTTATATAGAGTTCCTACCCAAAAACAATGCAGGGATATTTTCTATCGCATCCGCGATTGAGAAATATAAAGCCAGTCCAACCCATCCACTGTTGACTCATCAGCCCGTAAAGATGTCTTCTAAATTAGCTATGTTGAACGAAGCCTACGTGCATTTACATCGTTTCCACATGTTTAAAAGCAAATAAGATGATTTACCGAGACGGTTAATAATCGAGATACAAAGAATGCTATATTTACCGTATCTGATTTATTCAGACGAACCACATTGCCAAGATTAAAGCAGACAACGTTTGCTTTACCACAATATGATAAGAAAATCTCTGAAAAGTCATTTAAAAGGAAATTCGAGAGGGATTAATACATTAATTATTTTGTCTAATATTAGTCTAACTAAAATCTCTCTTTCTGCATTATTTTTGATGAGGTCATTTTCGTTAAGATGAGAAAAGGGTTACTGAGAATTATAGAATACTATTTCAAATTAAAACAGTGAAGACCACAAGAAGCTAAAGTATAAATGATTAATTCAATTGCCATAACTGTTAATTGCCCTCTCCAAGACACGAGACAACAGTTAAATACTCACTAAAATACAGCATATAAATAAAAACAGCAATACTTCCTAAAATACTGGCAAGTTGGAATAAACCTGCTCCGTAGACAACACACAGCTTGCATTCACTTGAGTTTTCTGCAACAACTTGAAAATATTGGCAAAATTATCAGGTTAAAATAAAACTAGACAAAAACAGATAGACAATTTGTATCAAACCAAATTAGACTTAAAACAGCATATGCTGACTCGTTCTGTAAAGTAACTTTTGAATCAATAATAATATTTGAATTCAATCTGAAATCATTCATACGTTTGAATGGTAACATAAACACTGGTAAGTATTTGAACTTAAAAGTATCCGTAGTAGATAGATGTTCTATGTACTTGTTGAACACTCTAAAGGAAAGTTCGTAAAAAATAAAGTATTCTGTATATATCTTTATACTGTGACAGTGGCTGACGTCAAAGGCGGCGTATCACCGAATTGTTGTTTTTGTGCAGCAAGACAAAGAACATTATTGAAACCATCTTTACTATATTACTGACAGGACAATCTCTCAGAAAACATCAGTCAATTGCGGGAAAAACTAAACGTGACATAAGTAAGGAAAGAGAACACTGAATTGAAAGACTGATTCAGTGGACAATCTATCTACGCCTATGTAAAGTTTTGCAAACACAACGGTTTTTGTGTTTATTTGTTTGTCTTGTCCATGTTTTGTATTTGCCTTTGAGAAAGACTCATTAAGAGTCGAAAGCGCTCAGCCTAGTTAGATGCTAGTTTTGCACAGTTCGTTGTCAGTTTATTGCATTTATCTTAATCAATCACTGACACACGCGATCCCTTGCTGGATCCAGTGCCTTTGAAAGGACTGCTATTCACCATATGATTTGTATTCCTATATATGAGAGAGAGAGAGAAAGAGAGAGAGATAGTAAAAAGCTGTGTTAGTGATGAAAGAAATTGGGGGATTACGTTGCTTTCAGAAGGAACTGATCATATTTTACACTAATTCTGCGAGAACAAAAATATCACAATATCAGTATCCCATTCCAAATCCTAGCAGACGACAAGCACAATGCTTCTACCACGTTCAACATCCACACGAGGAGAGATTTTTAAAGCCGCTAAGAAATGAAGGCGAGCTAATCTTGATTTACACTTGTTATGCAGTGGTTCGTAGAAACATGTGATACTATCGATGATTTTTCTCTTCTGAACAAAATCAAGCTTTAAAATTTCACTGTGTAATATTGAGCAACAACATGCAAGCAACGACGACGTGGGAGATAATTCCGATATGACTGACACTACATACATGCAATCTGACGGATTCCCGTGAGGTAATTTCATGTCTTGATAGAATTATGAAGACATGTTTGTAAATGTCGTGTAGTACATGGGTTACACAATAATTGGTTAAAATTAATTTTACCGTATCTGAACATTCGCCTGAGTTTCCCCCTTTTAATTCCGCTCCCGTGCAGCCTAAACTCAGGGCTGGGTTTTAAATACCGATTGCTGTGTTGCTGGGGAGAGTCTTCTTTATTTCCTGATTTCCTGTGTGTATTATTACGGATCCCCTTTTCGAAACGTGTTGATTTTCGCATGTTTACAAAACCTTACCAATGTACAACTTGTGTGCATGTGTTATGATTTTGTCTCATATGCTTGACAATGGGATTTGTGAATAATTAAACATATATTTAATATATCTTTTTAATTTGATTGCACATATAATGAGTCGTTAATAAACATGTCTGTGTGTCTATCTGTGTAAGACGTTTTTTGCTGAAATCAAAGAGACAGTTTGAAAGTTACAATGGTGGGTGTCCAAGCATGGGCTCCACTACGTCACTAGTTATTACCGACGAAAACATGTGATAGGAGAGTCAATTATGTGTCAGTTTATCAAGTCATCATGTGAATCATGATCGCTGCCATATCACATCCATCCGCGTTGGTACGAGTCTAGGGCTCGACCAATTTGGGTATGCTAGATAGTTCGCCAGTAACTTTCCATTGGTGAGTGGCACTTCCCGGTTTTTCCTTCATTCTTCCTGGAACAGCTATACTGTCCGCAATGTATAGCCCATCATGTGCTGAAACTTGGCGTTAAGCCATTGAAAAACAACAATGACTCCCGGTTTTTCCTTGGTTCTTCCTCCAACAGTCATACTGTCCGTAATGTATAGCCCATCATGTGCTGAAACATGGCGTTAAGCCATTAAAAAACAACAATGACTCCCGGTTTTTCCTTGGGTCTTCCTCCAACAGCTATACTGTCCGCAATGTATAGCCCATCAAGTGCTGAAACTTGGCGTTAAGCCACTAAAAAACAACAACGACTCCTGTGTGAACAGTGCAGAATAGACAGGGGTAATGGAAGGCTATCAAACTCTCTAGCAGTGTACAGTACAACACCGAAACAATATGTTTATGCAACAGCAAAAGGTATACACTGCAAGATTATACACTGCAATCAGGAATACACTGCAAAAGGTATACATATTATACCTTGAATTTAATAGGTGGCGCCACATAAAAAAATGGATCCAGGGATATTGATTATTCTTAATTGGATAACCGGTATTTGATGGCGTGCTAATGGTAGTGTGCATATGAATGGGGAATTATATTTCTGGAACATAAAAATATATTAATATTTTCATTTATATATGACAAAGTTTGAATTTTGCTATCTAATACATTAGTGTGCCGAACAATGTTAGCCTAATCTTCGTATTTGGATGCGACTTTATGTAAATATTTTGATTGTTTTTTGTGTTTCCTCTCTCTCTCTCTCTCTCTCTCTCTCTCTCTCTCTCTCTCTCTGTTTATTGTCTCCACTGTGTTTCTAGATTAATCTTGTTTCCTTTACACTCTCTATACATCTCTTGTATTTTCCATTTGGATTTTCCATTTCTTCTATCAGCTATTGTAACATTGTTACTTTTGTAACATATGAGTGACACCGTGTATTTCTTTGGTGTACACCTACTTTCTCTATCATTGTTCATTTATATTAGTATTTTCATTTCAACTACTATCAACTGAGCGTTCTCTGAAAACTAAATTATCAAAATCTGTATATAACACACACTATGAAAATTCTACTGGTTTTATCATCATTATATTCAAATTCATCTTATATTACCTAACTTTTTGTTTTGATTTGATTGTATTTTCACTATTTATTTACATATATTTTATATTTTCTTTTTTATTTTATATTATTTTTTTTAATTAATTGAGATTTCTGGTTTTATAACATTTTTAATGACTAAACGACTGTGCAGGGAAAAAATGCATAATTGATCTATCATTCGCAGGACTCACTGCAATAGCTTCTTCTTTGTGCGATCTTCATTACTTTCTTTCTTCAAAATTTCGTATAACAACTTATAGTCGCTTACATTTTGTTTGCACTTCAGAGTTACATTTCAGCGTTACATTTCAGTGTTACATGTCAGCGTTACATATATGGTTGTCATGAAGGTCTTATTTTTATGGAACTCTTTTCATTTCGTCTTTGATGTCATTTATTACATTGCTTGGATATCGCCTACATAGTAGTCGCATTATCACGTTTATACCTTTATGTTTCTTCGCTGACGCTTTTGTTACTTTCCTCCATTTACTTTTATGATCAATACAAATGTAAATGATGTGCGTATTTTGATTCATTCATTTTTGCTAAAGAGCTGTTGTTGCATATACACTTGTTACACTCTAGAAAACACTCAAAATTAGCATGCTCGTTCAAACGTATATATAAAAATCAACACCATCTTAGCTTCGCTGCATTCGCCAGTGAAATTTGATTGTAGGAAGATTTTGATCATTGTCGTACCCTGATAATGCGGTCACGTAAGTGCGTATTATGCAGTGTAGCTTTAAGCTGGATAGCTAGTTATCGTTCACATACAGAATCCAATCATTTTTCCGTAGAAGGTATAGATAGGATGCTAAACATTCCCTCTGCCTATCAAGTATTCTCCTAACGTTCATGTGATCAGGGAACGTATTTGAAGAAGAAATCAAAATTTTAAGCAACTAATATTTCTCCGATAAAACTTACCAGATCACGTTACTTGAAAACCTTTTCAACCACACCGCTATGCTCGCAAACTCGTTGGTATATTGCTCAGCTTAAACAATAACGACCCCTTCTGGTGAAAAAATGGAAAGTAATATTCAAGAGTTATTGTCTTTTTCTATATGAGAATGGCTGTGAAGAAATAATGTCTTCTGCTGGTTCCTAACTGATGAACGATTCATTATAATATCTCTATTTGACCAGTACATATCTGTTTACGTCTATATCGTTTCTCTACAAAATCGGTACAGCCTTGTGTATGACGTCTTCATTTGCTATATAGATAAAGGTATAGTTCTTGTTCGTTAAATGGACCATCAATATTCTCTCCTTCTAAATCTTTCACTTTCTAATCAACCAGATCACCTAATATAACGACGTATTTGGAATATTTACTCAGTATTGTTACCGAGGTAACCTTTTGACACAATTACTTCACACTTTGCAATTTGTTTCACAATTCTAAATTTAAGAGTCCCCAATGTATCGGTTGTTAAAAACTGAACAGACTTATCCATACGTTTGAGCTGTATAATTGGTATTCGTATAACCATACTTTTGACCCATTTTCCTCCTTGACTTGATTGATTTACTTGTATCCATACTTTTGATCGTTTTCATATTTGAAGTGTAATTGGTGTTATTGAATCCAAAGATTATCGTAAGCAAAATGTCAACGCATTTTCCTCTTTAATTTTGAGACTGCTCTGATGACCTAGTGGTTAGAGCGTTCGCTCAGATGCGGGATTTCGCGGGTTCGAAACCCGGCCGAGTCATCCAAAGACTTATAAAAATAGTACTAACAGCTGACTCTCTAGGCGCTCAGCATTAAGAGGTTAGTGTTAGGACTGGTCTGCCAGATGTCAGGATAATGCGACCGTGTGAGACATCATGCTACATGATAGTGGCATGATGGCCCAGTGCTTGATATAACTATAAACTGCCACACTACGTTAAAAATCCAAATCACACATACACGCACATTCTTTAATTTTGAGTGAATGTGTTTGCATTCTTGTATTTAGAATATCATCAAATCATTCCCAGGAGATGCTCTCTTTTTTTGATGTGCTGTCGAAGTGACACATTTTTCAGAATGTTCGAGTTCCAACAAATCCTTCCTTCCTCTTGCATTGTTTCTTTAGCATTTTAGGCAAAAGCCTCGAGTATATCATCTCCATGTTCCAACAGTACCTTTCCAGCTCAACCGTAGTTTGAGAAGACATATATATGTGTACATATTTATTTGTATCGGACATTGAATTTTACCACTGGTCATTGTTTTTAATAGCCTAGACCAATTTGACTAGTCATCGTTCTGTAGCTTGTTGGCATAATGTGAAGGTATATTGTTCAGTTAACTATTCTTGCAAGTGAGCGTGTTTCTATTTTCTTGTTGTCCTGTTTAACACATTTAATCTGTGAGCAGCTGTATGGCAGAATTGATGGAATAAATGCCATTATTTATAAACCATTTAAAAAGGTATAAAACGCCCAGTATGTATTATTCTTCACTATACATCTTTAAGTGTTATCAAAGACCAACCGGAAATTCATAGACAACTGGAAAGTTTATTTTCAACAATTTGCAATGTTTTTGCTCACATTTAACAACGTATGTATGATTTAAAATTTATCACAAATATTTCCATTCTTGTGGGTCATTCAAAAACATTTATTTTATATACTGAGCCGCCATAATCTGTTTTATTGGAATTTTCTTTTCCAAATATTCTCTATTGTTCCGAATTGTAGATTTACCTTTAAAACTTTAAAAGATCGTACAATGGTTTACAAATTCATCTGAATACAAATTTGGAAATTTACTCTTAGCAAATATGCAATACAGCTTAACCTCATAATATATTGTTTTAACAGCTTTGATATAAGGACTGATAATCTCATTTCTGCGTTATCTTGCTAACAGAGAGAGTGGTGTTTAGTTCTGTGTTATACAGAAAGATTTTTGTCACGTCGTCAACATTTAGTTGATCACGTGACTCCAGTCCAGAACTCGTTCTTCTGATGAATGCCTTGTTTGAGTTAATATTACCTCTCATCCAAGGCGACTGATTAAACTTTAAAACTCTATGAACTTTCCTCAACATAAGACCAGCATCTATTGCTTGTTTTAAAACAATGTAATGCAAAACATAATTTCGCTTATCAAGTAAATTTGGTACTAGTTATTTTACCATCGAATTTTGTCTTGGTGATGCTATTGCCTGATGTTCTTGAGATAACAAACTATAATCTGTTATCATTGATTCCACACAAAAAGGATACTCGTTGTGTAAATCGTGTAGCGAAGTAAGATAATCGAGATCAACTTCAACAAAATATGAAACATCGTCAGGTATCTTTTTCTCTGTTTCCGCCAGAAATTGGTCAGGTGTAATCCAGCGAAATCCACCAAACGGCATTGGTTCTGACATTGGATGCTCATACAAATTATTTGAATCTAAATAAATGATATACTTTGATCGTTTTCTCGGATCATAATTTAACATATACTTGTTATTTGCTTCCGCATACTTTTTTGTTATCACGCTAATACCGCCACGAATACCTTTTTCGATAAAATTAACATATCAACGTCAGTCAGTAATTCTAACTCCGCTTTACTAAACTTTAGCAAAGCATCCCAAGATAATACCAACAAGGATCTAATCCAAAATAATTATAACTCATTTTTTGAAAGCTTTCAAATACTTCCGCCAGCAATAATACATCAGTTTTCAAATACAAATCATGATAATCGCCAATCGTCTTGCAATCCAATTCTTTCCAAATATCTTGTGCGCATTTATAATCGTTATCAGTTATATTTTCAGTTTTTAGTTGTGAATAAAATTTTTCTTTGTCAGGTAAAGAAGTTTCATCAAATTTACTCCAATCGTCAAGATACTCGTACGGAAATACTCCTTATTTGTCAATAGATTAAATTTATCTCCAAAACAATCTTGTAGGTTATCAAACTCGCTACAATCTTTCACTAGTTCATCTAGGAATGCTGCCATAAACTGTAGGCTGTCGATAAAACTCAACTTACCTAAAGTAACTGACATATACTTTTCAAAATTATTTGGAATATACTTGATCACATTATCGAGTTTTAAACGAGACTTTATTTCAGGATCACCAAAAGCTTCTACGATAATGTGACTATCGTATCATCTGAAATTATGAAGAACAACTGGAATAAAATCCAGAGCGTGAAACTTTAGATGACACTCATCATGAGCCTCACCACGATATTGCCCGGTCAAATGACAATGATCACGTACTTTTTTTTTACCAGGCGAGTCAAAGGATTTTTCACAAATATGACAAAATTCCGCTTGCTTGTGATCAGATTCTTGTTGAGCTGTCCGTTTTATCATTGGAGTTGTTTTTCTTAAACGATTAAATATATTATCAACTTCACTAATCAACTGTTTGAGTACCCTAAAAGCTGGATCCTTACCACGATATAATTTAATTGGTTTGCATAAACTCGGATTAATACAACAAACTATCTTGTACGCGACTCAGCAGGAGATATGGTTTTAAATTTTTCTTGTACTCGATTGGCATGGATTATTTTCTGCGCCAAGCACAGGCTGAAGTAAACACTCGACGTTGACATATATAACGAAAGGAACTTTTAGTTTATGATTACGATTGACAAACTGAAGAATGTTTTTATCTTTACCTGGCATTGTTATTCGTTGTACATTATTACAGTACTGCAGAGGCTTTTGTAATTTTTCATTGTCAGAACAGCCGTGCAAACAACGATAACAGAAGTACTTTTTATTTTTAAATTTGTTATACTGTTTACCAACGAGTCCGTTAAAGTTTTTGAAACAAACGTAATAATTCTTATAAAACAGCAAGTTTATTGCCGATTGTGAAGCATTTTCTGAAATATATCTTGGATAGACGTTTTCATGTTCATCAAGACCAAATGCTTTAACTGAAATATTATTATTGTGCTTTTCAAATTTTGGTATTTGCTTTTCTGCTACTGGAAAGTCAATACCAGTAAAATTTAATTTTGGTACTTGACTAAAATACTTGTCAACGTGATCAGCATTTTTTCTGCTGGTAACATTACAGAAAGAACAGCCCACTGGAAACATTTACTATCAAAGTTTTCTACGTTTATATAACATTTTTTATTTTTTACTTTTTGTGGCAGGTCAATATACAAACTACTGCGTAATACGTTATATTTCATTGTGTGAAATAAAATTTCAGTAATCATCTCAAACTTCCAGCCCGAACCTGATTCAGTGAAATATTCTTTTTTTGTGTATTTCCTGATGTATTTCATCATCTAGGGATAGAAGATTAGTTCCAAACAAAACACGCTTCGATTTTGCATTAATGAAAGGGTCTGCAATTTCCTCGTCAGTCGATTCTTCTGTCACAAGTAGCTTTGAGAATATAACGTGATATTGCACTAGTATTTTCAAACCCTTATGTTTTTAAAGTTCACATTTTACAGTAGGTTCTAACAAATGATAAAGATTCGTTGCTGTGAAATTTACTAAAACGATTTGTTTATCAAACCGATAGCTATTGTCAAATCCTGCAAATGCAGTAGCTATTTTTACAGGTTTTCCCATAAGGCTCTTTTTAGCTATATCGCGTAACTTCAGCATTATTATAATAATGTAATATTATATCTCTAATTTATTGTTTGACTACCCCATCGATCGGCGTGTGTACTGCGGCAAACAATCAATTAGAGATATAAATTGCTTATAGCATAATGGTACAGAATCTGAAAAGCGTGGGCTAACAAGAGTATTATTACATTCATCCCAAGTACAACATGTACGCAGGAAGTACGTTAGGGTCGGTGATACACGTCAAATACGGACAAACGTTTGGTAAAGCAACACCGGCTAGTTATAAGATTAGCGTTAAAGGTGTTAATGCTGAGAGAGTTGAGGTACTAAAGAAAGATTTTATTTATACATTATTTTGTGATGAACGGCAGCGAGTATATAATTTTAACGGCGCGGTTACTGATGATAATATTGACAGTTTGTCTGTACAAGATGAGTTTCAACCACATCAGGTATTTGATCTTTCCGAGACGAATGATAAAGGAATTATTCGAAGAAGAAAAACGAAAAAATGTATTAGGTAATTTGCATAAGAGTGGATATCTCATGGTGACTGTTAGAGGAACAAAAAAACAGATTTTGTTGATTATTATAGCCACATATTTATGTATGAAACGCTTAATGGGCCTATTGCAGATGGTTTTGTGATTAATCACATCAATAATGTAAAGACAGACAATCGGCTGTAAAATCTAGAATTAGTTACCCAGCAGGAAAATATGAAAAAGGACGCGGTGGTGGTATTAATTTTAGATACCCGGCTAAATCTATCATTGCGGTAAATCTTGAAACAGATGAGAATGTAAAATTCAAATCAATTTCAGCTGCTGCAAGACACTTTAAAATACATCCGACAACAGTCAAGAGAGTTGCGGACGGTGTTATAAATACGGCAACATCACAATCAACCTTTGACAGAATCGTCTTCCGATACGATAATAACTAAACTATTTTCGCGAGCTCATCTCGACTAACACAGCTATGACACCACAGCATGATAGCTTCTCTATCATATACTAATCGAATCTTTTTATTATAGTATAATTGCTTTCTTTCCGAATCTGTCAATAAAATGTTATCGTTCCCACCGTGAACTAAAAATAAACTAACTGAAATATTTTTTCGCCTGCGAATACTTTTTTTACTGCTTCCTTAAGAGCACCAATGCCACATACACTTGCCTGATCGATATATCTTATTTTGCCCATCGTTATGTTATTTAAAGTTATATTAAATTATACATGAGCATCCTCGAAAAACTAAAATATATCTATGATACCATTCAAACGGACGTCAACGAAAGTCGTATCATTGAAACTGATGTCAGCGATGAAGTTGTCGATGACGTTATTGAAGACGTCAACGTCGGCGATGTCGAAGACGAACTTACTGCGACAACGTCATGGGACAAGAAAAATTATGGAAGGCTGACAACTGGCAGATATAACGTAAAATATCATATCACAAAAAAAATTTAAAATTTAATTTTACAGCAGATAAAAATCAGTCGTTTTGGCGGCTGATAAAACCGTTCTTAAACATTAAAATTCCAGACCGACAGAAAAATATAAAATTATATTTCATATTTGTCAAATCTTCAACTTGGTGACGATTTCTGACGATCGCCGACGATATTTGATATCGTTATGTAAACAAATAAAATGTCAATCTGTCCTGCGCAATTATGAAAAAATCTACAAAAACATTATTTCGCAATTTGTTTAGTCTGTATCCAACTATTAAATTTATAGCTGTACCCGCGCCACTTTACAAGGCTTTTATTGCCACGCTTTTAAATTACTCGTTCGATAACGAAAACATCTTGTTCATTTTTTTGTAGTTCTTGTTCGTAAAAACTACCAGTTACTGGTTCCCCTGCTAGATCCTTTAGCGCGTATGTTACAGGTATTGTTCAAAGCATTTTATCAACTACAAATACTTCTTCGGTCCAGCTTGGAGTAAATCCCTTTTCAAATACTTTCTTTGTCAGAGAAATTCTAACTCAATCACCGACTTAAAATTTTTGTCTGGGATACATGTTTTCATTTACTAATATCGGATTTTTAATAGCGTCGTTTGGTGACATTTTTCTAGCTCTGTGTTTTGTGTTATTATGTCTATCAACAATCTGCGGAAGATCAGCAGTATACCTGTTTTTGTTTTTAGCTGTCAAATGTTTATGTATCAGTTCGTTTAGTGTACGATAAATCTTTCCACGACAACGCTTTTTCCCTCGTTTCCCGTAACATACTTTTTTATATTATTTTGTTCCAAAAATTTCTCAGATTTTTTATTAAAAAACTCTGCTCCGTGATCAGTCCAAATTTTATTTGGTTTTCTTTCAGTGCTAACGATAATTTGTTTTGACGCATCAGTCATTGATGTTCTTGATTTATCTGAAACGGGTATACTAAACGCGTATTTGCTAAAAACGTCAATAACGTTAAACAAGTATTTTTTTACTATCATTAAACTGAGCAAGATTTGAGATATCTACTAACTCTATTGCCCAGATATCATGAACATTACGTCCAGGAAACTTTTTTAAGGTTTGTGTAATTCAGCTGCGAGCGATTGCATGATATCGTTATATAAATCTTTTCCAAGACGAGACTCTCCGAGTCCGAGTTTGTATTTTGTTCCTATCAATCCCTGCTCTAACTTTCTATCAGATCGTTCTCTCATATTTACTGGTTCCATATCGGGTAGTTCACATAACATTACCTTATCACAGTCTGATTTTGAGCTCTCTGCACGAAAGTTATCAGGAAGCTCTATATCATGATAACAGATATCATGACGCATTGCTATTGCATCAACTTGATTATAAGGTTCTTGTCCTGGTAATGGATTATCGTTTTCGCCCAACTGTTTGTCCAGTGGATTGTAAGGCCCAGTGTATTTCTGGCCAGGCAATGTCCATCCTCCTTTTGGTTTCGGTAATTTTTCAATAAATTTGTTGATGTCAATACCGCTGACAATTACCTCACGGCGATTGCATGATTGACAGTACGTAACAATTTTATCGTGTTCGAAACAAAGATCTTTATCACAATCACAATTACATTTCATTTCATTTGATTTTTTAATCGTCGACAAAAAATCTTTTTTTGGTCAATGTTTGTGTTTTCTGACCAATTTTACCTGTTTTGTTTAAGGGAAGGTGGTTAAAGAATCAGCGAGAATCAGTCCGATTTCTCATTTTTTGAGGGTAAACCTGGGGGGGGGGTAAAGGGAATTTAACATTGGAAAATGAAAAAAATCGATTTTTGACTAGATTTTACCGTTTTGACTGGGGTTTTACTGGGGTTTACCAGGGTTTTCTAAGCCTGAAATCTTTGAAAAATTTAGGAAAATCTTTGACAAATTAGACGAGAACCAGTCAAAAATCGATGTTTTGATTTTCCAATGTTAAATTCCCATTAACCCCCAAGAGGTTTGACCCTGAAAAAATGAGAAATCGGACCGAAAGAAAAATCTATTATCAAGTGACTATCCCAGATCCCAACGACAGAGTCGTCAATGACGGAGTTGTTGGCAGGGATATACCTTTCTTTGTACCGCAAACAGCACAAATGCTTTTTAACATCGTTTTGTTATTTTTCTTTTTTTTTCTATTTTCTCATCCTTGTTAAGTGTTTTAGTTTTATATTTGAGGCAACATGTTGACTGCACTGATGGCTGTGTCGTTTTGTTTTAATACTTGATCGTCAGACAAAATTTATCGCTATGTCATTATTGTCCTTGCTCGGATGCCTATTGAATTGCAAAATAAATTTTAGAAAACCAGAATCCAATCTCCTAACGAAAATTAAACATAATTCAATAATAACCACAGGCGGATGTTCCAACAGGCTGTAGTTCATTAGACGAGTAATTTATTTTTTTAATTTTTTAAAAATATATTTTTTTACAAGATCACTCGGAGGAAGTCCGAACGAATCAAAATAATTATTATCGTAAACAGCAACCCAGTGAGTGCCGGATCCGTCAGTGTATTTTTCTACATTTACAACGCACAAACCACCTTCTCGTACACTGTCCAACTCGTCTTTAGAAAATACTCCGCGAAATCCGACGTCATTCAATTTTTCAATTATATCAAATTACTCAACGGCGTTTGGTTCCTGGTAGAGTCATTCCACGTTCTATCCCTAACAGATTTGGAATTAGACTACCTGCTAACCCCGCTAAAAGTGGAGCGAAACGAATAATTCCTCCTTGCTTTGTTTACTTGGCGCCCGCTTGCGTTTTGTTGTTGTTTTCTTTTTTTTAGATTTTGTCGCTTTGGCTGGCATTTTTTATTTTTTATTGTTGCATAAAACTACGTGCCGCCTCCCCCTCCCCCCGGGCATGGAAAATCGATGGCGAAAGTATAATAATAATGTTTATGTACAGCTTCCGCAAACACTCGGGGCTTAAATTAAGTAAATAACTGTCATTACCTGACTTTCCGTTGGCTGGTGTTTGTCACACGGTGACTTTCTCACGATAAATTTGTTTTATTCAATCGCCAGATATCGCTTTTTTAGTTGCTCCAGATACTGCCCCTGATGCTGCCGCTAGTCTTAGTGTACCTAACACTGGTAAAATGTTTGGTATGGCGCTAGCTATCACAGAAAATGCTGGTCCAAAAGAATCCGCCGTGTTTTGCCATTGCTGTTATTTGTGCAATTAATAGTTTAAGCACAAACGGTTTTCTCCGACTGAGTTTATTGACTTGCTGTTGCGTCAGCATTAGCTTTACTGCAATGCCTTTGTCAGTTGCAGCGACAGAAGTCGCTGGGGATATCATTAGGGAAACAGAATTACGTTTGGCAACCGCTGCTAACAATTTTTTCATTTGGCCGGGCGTTAGGTATATTTCTCTGGTTGTGTATTCGGTTTTCATTATTTATACTTGTTTGTCACACAAATCACACTTGGACAGTCATCCTATCTTCAATGAGTCAATTGTCAAGAATCTATAGCTAGACACAAGCGCAAATACGTTTAAAGGAGCCGCTGAAACTCCTCCAAACGTCTAAGTTACTTCTATTTCCGCAGTTGAATTAATCAATCAGTCAGAGTGTTTTGATACGTCAAAAAAAAAATCAGATAAAGAGTACGAAATTCTTCAATGTTAATCTGTGATCCGCTGTCGGCGTCCTAATCTTTTTGCATCGCTTCCATCAGGTACATATACGCTCTCGTAACATTTTTACCAGCGTCGGCTGTAAAATTACATTCGATCTCTCGTTCTGGGTACTGTTTGGAATTTTCTTCTGGCAAATATTCTTCTGACGTCAGCGTTGTCAAAAACAGAGTTATTTTGTAGTTGACTACCAGGTCGCACCGTTAGCTGAAAAACAACTAACACACCTTGGTAATTGTTCGCACGGAGTAGCTGTAATACACCACGTGTAGTCAGTTGCGTTAGGAACAGTTGTTTTAAATATTTTATTCTGAAGAAAATAAATCTTTTTTGTAAAAGCCTCTAACGTTGTGTTAAGTTCTGCTAACCTAGCTACTGATGGAACAATTCGAGGCATCCACAGCGAAAATTTCGTAATCACAAATTTTGCATTCTCTCCACCAACCCGAATAAGACAATTATTTTGGTCTGCCCGATCTAAAATTATAGTATGTTTCAACCCTCGAAACACTTTATGGTAGTCATGACAAAATCCAAATATTGTGCTTAACGGCAACAGAATTGTTATTTGTTGTGATTCCGACGCGAGCGATTTTCGTTTGGCTTATCCCTCGTTATATCTTCTGTTACGTGTACTAATAACACCGTTTATTAAATCAAATATAGCTACTGCATTTGCGGTTGCACCTGGCGGTGTAATACCAAGATTATTACACGCTTGTGTCAGCGAGACTCTCACAGCGTTTACATCTGCCGCTGCAGCTGGTGGATCAAAATCAAATTTTGCAGCATTTGCTGTAAGAAAATTTCTAACGATGATAAGATCTGCAGCAGCGTCAGCGCCGTGTATAAGAACACCGCCTAAAATAAATTCGCCTGAAGCAGCTAAACCAAGTCCAGTATCCTTGAACCACATCATATTTGTTGCGATTGATCTCGAATAATCATCGCTAAACGAAACAATATTTAATATTGTACTTGCAACTGGTAACCAATTATCAATGTCCTCCACGGTTTGATTTCCTAATTGATATCGTGCACTTTTGAACAAACTCGAGCCATTATTTTGCAAGTGCACTTTCTGTTCAAGTTGCAATATCACCATCAGCTGCTGTTAGTATTCTACCATGAACTTCCAGCATCGCCTTGTGCGGCAATAAAAACATGTCCTCATCACGTGTGTTAAAAATCCTTTGACCAGCCTTATTTGGTTAGTTTGAGTTCTCGTCGAGGTATTCAACATACTCGAGTTCTGATGCTGTATTGTCGGTATCATATTCCTTACCAAAATCAAGATAATTTTTAACTGACATTTTTTATTTTATAATCGTCACACAAAAGTGCGACGTGTTTTACACGTTGTCGTCAGATCTTAGGCAAATCTAATTTTCGTCTTGTTTTATTTACTAGCTTACGTATTACCTCCTCACCGCGTGGCGACAGTATTTTTTTTTTTTTGTGGTAGCTATCATAGCTCGTTCTGTTTCTTTTGTTGGTGCAATATCTGATATTGCTCGTTTTATTTCCACAGCGGAAGGTGTCGTTCCTTAAATTTTATCAGCGATTGTTTTGCCCTACTGCACAGCCTGCTGAACTGGATGCTGCCATTGCAAAAACTTTACCTGCATCAATTGAAACTGGTGCTACTGTACTAACCACTGGTAAAACTTCGGCAATTTTTGTAAACAGATTTCCAAAAAATCCCCCTACAATAGTTTTTCGAAAATGTTTCTTTGTCTCATCTTGTTATTAAAATATAGGATTACAAAATTAATTTTGTGACAACTATGTCGTTGCGCGTAGGTGTAAGTAATACGTTGCAATCTCGTTATCAAGATCAAATTGAATTCCTGATTGATCTGTGTTACGTATATGTAATTAAATTGCTTGTGTGTTAGTTTTAAAATTCTTTTTTATTTTATTTTTGTTTCATTACATTTTACTGCAATAGTTATTGCAGGGATTCGAAATTCTTTTTCAGTAATTTTGTTTATCTAAGACGTAAAACGTATTACATTAGTAATATTTTTAGTTTACCTTGGTCCGCGGTAGTGTAAGCGCTACGCTAATACAATTGGCTGTTTTCAAGGTCCTTTTCGGCCTACGTGTTAATCTGGATAAACAATGTGTTATTTTCAAATTTGTTTTAGAGTGAAGTCTAGTTCTTAGATAGGGCTACGTGCAATTTGGCAAATATCTTGTTGCGTGTTTCAAGTGTTAGGAGACCTCGTAGTTTATCTCGCGAGAACGGGATGATAATTCGGGTGAATATATAATCCTTTCTGAGCACTCGTCAGTCAGTTGTATTCCTGATACCTAGAAGCCGGATATGTTATTTTATTGTTGAAACCAGATTGTTTTTGAAATTCATTTGTATTTGGAATTTAATAATTTATTCTCTAGAAAACCAAACGAGTGTACTGTTTTATAAATCCTGGGAGAAAGAAATTCAGTGAAAATTTATTTTGGAATTATTCGGAAACATAAACTGTGAGTCAATTGAGGAATGTTGCTATCTTGTACAAGAACAACATCTGACGTCATCGCCTTCCATATTGGAACGTCGTCGAGATTCGAACTTAGATTCTAATAGAACTATTTAGTGATAGGACTTGTATTTTTCATTCTTAGGATTAAATTTTGGATTTTATTCACAAACCGTAAGTCCTATTTTCCAATTTTACATTGTTTTCTAGGGAAATAAATTATTTTGTTAAAATATACAAAGCATGTTGTTTTCACTCTTTTCTCTTGTTATCATTGTACGAGCCTACACGTAACATCTGTTAGTTGCATTGTTCTATTTGTGATCTGGTTTTCAGGAGTAATCGGATAGCATATTATTTGTCTGGGAGTAATTTTGATTAATGACCCAGGCGCGACATCAGGCGAAAAACTATAGATTGTTTGACCTTGACTTCCTAACGCTGAATAAGACCTTGGTGCAATGGAGCAATTGATCAATATTATGTTTACTTGTGTTATGTTAACAGGCAGTTCACTGTCATATGATACACATTGTTCTGCCATACTACAGTGTTGTTGGTTTTTAAAACCTAACAGCGATGCAATACTAGTCGCTGGTGAGAAATCGATTATCATATTATGTAGTAATGTGATTCTGGCTCGCAGCGTATTATAGTTCGGAGTTAATTCAAAATTGTCTGCGGCAGCTCCGTTCTTTGTTATAAGCTCTTTTATTGTTTTGTTGAGATCAGTTACATTATACGCTCCCTGAGGTGTATTTATTTTGTTAGATAAGATCGCTGTGTAAAATTTCCTACTCGTCTGATGTTAGTAATCCGCTCGATCAAAGATTATCTAATATATCTACAATTTCGTTGTCGATCTCTGCACTTTCATTACCAACTTCTTTGGATGATATTAATAACAGAAGTCGGTCAACCTTTTCGGCGTTTGCTGTAAAAATTGGTATACCTGTTCCAGTTTTTGGTTTTCCCTCTGATAATTTTTTTATTCGTATATCCTCATACTTATCAAACAGTCTTTTAAAATTCCAACCTTTGGGATATTCTTTTTCTCTAGTTCGGTATTGCTCTGCTGTTGTTCTTAAAACACCAGCAATAATTCCGTCTCTCATTTTGTTTAATATAACCAACATTTCTCCCTTTTCGATAGCTTTCTGAAGCGCTTCTTCCTCTTTTGATCGTTCCCCCAGTAAACCTAAAAAACCTTTTTCTTGTATTTTTTAAGCTCGTCTGGAGATAACACAGATATCTCTGGTTGTTTGCCAAGTATAGCTTCAGTAACTGGTTTTAAAAATTTAGAAGTTTCTTCTTCTACAGCAAGTTGTCCTCGACGTGCCTCTTCCACCCTTTTTTTAAAGGAACTTGGGATGCTGCAAGTTTCCTTAGTAATTCGTTGTTTTTTTTAATGATCATCCATTGTTTATTTTTTATATGCTCTACAACATTGGTCTAGAGAAACTCATTGATACAACAACAAAACAACTTAGCTAGTTTATCAAATAAAAAGAAATTGTATTTGTCTTTGGTTGCCAGATGATATAATTCAATAAATTTATCTTCGTTATATCACCGCATTGCTCGTTTTGCAATATTTCTTACATCAATATTATCAAGTCCAGGAAACAGTACAAAGCATTCCGTATTTCGCCTAATAAATCTGTCAACGTCAACGCCTAATAAATCTGTCAACGTCAACGCCTAATAAATCTGTCAACGTTATAGTACCTCTGTGCTAGATAAATTGAATTACATATTTTGTTACGCCATAATGAAAAATATGACTTATTCTTATTCATCTCCTCCTTGTTTAGGGGAATATCGTCAAATACAATTATTTTATGCTGGTATGAATCTAGTTCATCAACTGGAATTAATTCCTCTGATTGCGTGATCATAAATACGTCTTCGCCAGCGCCAAGCTCATCACGAAGTCTATTGTTGTACTCGCTCAATAATTCGTATTTATCCTGTTGTGGGTTAATTGTGTAAATGTATACCCTATCGTAGTTAAAGTTATCGTTTAATATCCTTGACTTCGCCATTATTGTTATATAATTTTATGTTATATATTTTACATAATATGAGTTATTAGAAAAAGTTTGGAAGAGCACTTACAGGATCTGTTTCCCCTGATGAACTAATAATAACTGATACATCATCATTAGTCAAAAATCCGGCGACATAATGACAGGTAACATATTTATGATAAATCAGCGAGTACTTAGACTAGAGGTGGATTATCCGCCACCAAAGGTTGATCCTACTCAAGAGGTAAGTTACTCACAACTAAAAACGATTGATAATAACAAACTATCACTGACAGGAGAAACTTTAAGCGGTAACTTGGATATGTCAGAAAAAAAACCCCATAAATTTAGAAACAGCATATCCACCAGCAAACTTAAATCAAATCCAAGAGGTAAGTTATTTGCAGTTGAAGTATGTGGATAATAACAAACTTCATAAAACCGTTGGAACGGTTACAGGAAATATTAATATGTCGAGTAAGAAAATTATTGGGTTGGAAACCGTATATCCACAAGCAAATGTTGATAGTACACAAGCGGTGAGCTATGCGCAACTAAAATCCGTTGACGATAGCAAGCTTAATAAGACCGACGATACAATGGCAGGTAACCTTGTAATGAGCTATAACTAAGAAATAACTGGATTACCGATAACCTCGCCACCAGCTGATGATACCGATGTTATTAGTTATGCTCAGTTAAAAGGAGCACTCGCCCCGTATTTGAGACAATCCGGTGGATCAATGACAGGTAATATAAATATGAGAAATAATAAAATAACGACGACATATGTTCCAGGTAACCCTAATAATCTGACAAATAAAGTGTATGTTGATAGTCTATCTGATGGTGGTGTAAAAAGAACTAAAAATAATGTTGGGTATATTCCAACACTTTTTAAGGCACCTAATAACCTAGTTGGGTTTGAGGTAAGCGCATCAACACATTTTCCTGAAAATTAACCTCATCACGCTTTGTCTGATAGACAAGAGTGGACGACTAACGGAGAAAAGAAAACCTTTTGGATTAAAATCAAATGTTCCGTTGCAGTCGCTATTTGGCAATTTCATTTGCGCGGTCGATTAAACTCTAGTGTTGATCAAATTTATAATTGGCGATTGGAAGGATCAAACAATGATATTAACTGGGCAATATTGTACAATACAGTAGATATGTATATCTCAACAACAAAATACTTTACAATTCCAACTGAGAACACCGTTAACAAGTACTTTAATTTTCGAATTTATGTTGTCGAAGCTGAAAGTCCGTTTCCGGGACTGACAGCATTTCATGTATACGCACTCGACGATCAAATTTAATCTAACATTGTAAAATAATGTCAGAACCAGCAATTATAACCGCTGCAAGAGAATTTTACGATAAAATTTTAAACCGCACGTGTACTTTGAGATATCAGACACTAGCGCTGAATCACAAGCTATTAATAAAATCAATAGTATGAAACAGGGACTTGATTTTATAGACGATCCAGAAAGACAATAACCAGAAAATGAAACAAAAATTTCGCGTTATGCATATGCGAGGACCACAACTAATAGAAGCAATAGAAAACTTTGATATAATAAACAAATACTGTCATCCCGATGATTGCCGTGAAGAACAAATGCAAGTTGAAACCTTCTAAAAATATTCCTCGAGCTTAGCAAGGAAAATATTGATACAGTAAGTCAATCGAATCTAATAAAAGCTAAAGCTTATAAACCGCAGGAAGGAAAACGAATAAACGATAATCATGATCGTCTCAACAAACGAGCGGAATCCAAAGTTTTAAAATTAAAAAGAAACAAAAATTATGTGATAGTTTTTCAAAACAAGAAATTTTTAAGCATCTCGGTGTGTACTACCATGACAAGGAAACCCTAGTTAAAATTGCTAGTGCAGCGGATACAACGTTAATTATTAAAGTATACACGAATGCAATTCTACCAATGATAAGTAAAACACTTGAATTTGATCCAATTATTATTAACAACTCTCTAGAGATAATCAAAAATCTTAACAACGAAATCGATAATTTTAGTGATGTTGAGCGAAAACAGTTTTTTGAAGAAGTTAAATTATCAAGGTTAAAAGGATATATTAGTTCTTACTACGACATCAGTGACAATTGTCAATACGAAATTATTACACTGAAGTTGAGAAAATACTAACGAAACCATACGAAAATTTAATGTCAAAAGTAGATTCTATCCTGGGTTTTCTCACAATTGATAGAGAGAGACTCCGAAAATCAATGCTAATAAATTTCATAGTCGCATACGCAATTATCAGACAATATCTTGTTCTCAAAAATTTTACGTTGGATCAATTAAGCATGGTATTAGGGTTTATTGATGAAACAGAAAGAAGATATGGTAATTTGGTAAATAAAACAGATCTGTTTGATTCCTACAGTTGGTTAAAGAAACATGAGGTATTGACAGATAAACGATCTAATGATACTTCATCAGATGTTTATGATAAGTAAATATATTTTATAGGTGATCCTAATAATAATAAGTTTCGTGATTTTCTTGATTTGATTGTTGGTACTAGAACTTTTACTATCGTATAAAAAATTGTAAGCAAATATTGTATAATGAAAAACAGATCATCGATTTCAATCATATTTCAAAGGAAATTCCCAAACAGGATGTGGACGCACTAATGCAATATTACAAATGTTCTCATTAAAACCTTTGGTGTGTAAAACAATGTTACAAGTATTATAGTAGAATACTTCGAGTAATATCATATTTACCACTGCTAATGACTGGCTCTGGTATAATTTCGAGTGGATGATCATTAAATCCGTTTTTGTTAATAATATCCGGTGTTGGTGTTTCTCTTGCAACAGCGTGTAAAAAATTGAGCCTCGACTTGAGACCAAACACATGCCTGAAAAACGGCGAGTATCACTCATAAAAAATTACTTCATCAACTACGATCTTACTTGCGAGGTGTAAAATACGACATGGACGATTTAATACGAGAGTTCCGTATTATTGACAGTATGTTAACATATATTTTACCGATGAGAGTTATGGAGTATGAAAAAAAGTATGATAATGATAGGGTATGAAATTTTGTCTAAACTTTATAAATAAAATCGGCTTTGATGAAACCAGGTCTCTGGATGAAAATTTGTACACTTTCTCCAATGTGAAAATAACTGTTCCGTTATTAGCCATCGCCTGGTTTAATCGATAATAGAAGCCTCGGAATCTGGTTCTACTATTAGCCGTCACCTGATCCCTAGTCTCTAAGCCAGAATCGATAACAGAAGCCTCGGAATGTGAAAACAACTGTTCTATCATTGGTCGTCACCTGGTCCCTAGTATAAAAATGGGGTCTCTGAGCCAGAATCTGTTTACACCTACTACTTTTATATATATATATATTATATATATATATATATATATATATATATATATATATATATATATATATATATATATATATATATATATATATATATATATATATATATATATATATATATATATATATATATCTGTGTGTTTCTGTGTGTGTGCGTGTGTGCGTGTGTGATGCTCGATTTACGCGATAAATGCGTTCTTGGGTTTATGGTGTAAATCGAAAGCAATTTTTTCATAGCATACTTGTACATTAAGGAAGTTCGTGGGCAAATTATAGCTCTAAATTTTTAAGTAATACATGCGGGTCACTGCACAAGGCGCCAGCGATGGCGTTAAAACCATAAAAGCAGCACAGTGGCGCAAATCGAATGTTATTTCTTTCATACAAACGGCTTTTCGATGAAACCACGCAAATCGAATTGGCATATAGCGAGAGTTATCTCTCTCTCTCTCTCTCTCTCTCTCTCTCTCTCTCTCTCTCTCTATATATATATATATATATATATATATATATATATATATATATATATATATATATATATACGTTCTAAACCACCCCCGTCCCCCCTCACCACTGACTAAAAATAACCATACGGTCAAAAGGAACAACGTTTACTTTTTAACAGGAAATGACAAACAAAATCGAAGGTATTTTTGTTAAATACAGCGTAAAGCTTTCTATTCAACCCGTAAGTTCTATTATCAATTCAATATACTCACTTGAAACGTTATACCAGAAATGTCTTAATTAAAGCGAGGGACTTTTTTTTCTTTAAATAATGATATTTGCAGGAACATCCCCTATTACTTTTATATTATTGCATTTATGGGATATCCCCTGTTAGCTTAATATTTACGTTTTTGTGGAATATCCCGTATTACCTTAATATTACGCTTGAATCCTGATATACATTTACCTTAATAACTCTAAGGAATTGTATTGCATTGACCGTTGTAATTTGTTATTTATATCATGTATTATTAATAATACATTTCCTATTTAATCTCAAAATCATTTCGTTCTACATAGCATGATGTTTCACAAGCGCTCTCGATTTCAGTAGGTACAGCTATAAAGTAGATCGGCGGTGGTGTGTTGTAACAGGACAAACAGAATAAGTCAAGGTGGCCTTGTGGTTTCATTTGTGTCAAGGTATGGAATCTAATTTCCGATCATATCATATACAAATGATGTCCAGAAATTCCACCGTGACTTCTTAAGAAGTATAAAAGACACCAGGTATGTATGTGCAATAATTTGTTTTGCATTTATACAAAATGTCCAACTCTACTGGATAATCCCGAAAAACAAGATTTGCATTGCGATCTATCTGTTTATTATTGAATAAATAAAAGAAAAGGAGGCACTATTCAACTTATTACATCGTAGCATGCAGTATTACACCTTATTACACTATGACATCAAGCATTACACCTTTTTACTTTGTGACATCCAGTATTACGCTTTATTACAATGTGACATCCAGTATTACACCTTATTCCACTGTGAGATGCGGTAAGGCTTCCTCATGTCGAAACGTAGCATATAATCTTGATAAGTTTAATTAGAACAACAAATAACACTCTTCAGATTTTATCTTTTATTTTCTTCTGCTGTTTCTTTTACATTAATTTCTGTTTTTTGTTTGTCGTTTTCTCCTGTATTCGTGTTGCTTCCGTTGTATCGTTGTAAAGTGAACAAATGATGATGCTCGATGGTCAATCAGATAAACCATTGTACACTTTAACATTGAGTAGTTCATTGACTGAGTAGTTACAGCGCCCGCCTCGGATGCGGGAGGTCGTGGGTTCGATCCCCGGCCGAGTCATACCAAAGCCTTACAAAAATGGTACTAACAGCTGCCTCGCTTGGCACTCAGCATTAAGAGGTTATTGTTAGGACTGGTCGGCCTGGTGTCAGGATAATATGACTTGGTGGGACATCATGCTACATGTCTGCGGCATCATGCCCCAGTGCTAGACATCACTATAAACTGCCACACTGCAGACATCGTAGCGATATGACTGAAAAATTGTTAAAGCTATATTAAAAAATCAAAATCACATACTCACTGTTTATTTATCATTACGGAATCTCTCTTAAATATAATCGATGAAAATGCTTTGAGGAAGTATGAATAAAGTTAACATTCGATCAAATTCGTTATTTTCCTAATGACAAAGAAATATGTTTCTTATTGTAATGTAAATTATGTCATTGCTGATGTCACTCACAGTCAATCGTAAATTTGATAGCAAAATGAAAACCAATGATTACAAGAACTGTATACATGGACAAATATGGCTGTAATTGCACTATAAATGGCCTCAGCAGCTCCAATTGCAATGATGACGTTGCTGACGTCACTTTTGCTGCCGTTTTCCTTCTTGTCGCTATATATGGCCGTGGTGTTGTTCTCTTTATTGTTGTTGTCGCTATAGCTGACTGTGATGTTGATGTCTTTGTTGTTGTCGCTAAAGTTGGCCGTGGTGTTGCTCTCTTTATTGTTGTTGTCGCTATAGCTGACTGTGATGTTGCTGTCTTTGTTGTTGTCGCTGTAGTTCGCAGTGGTGCTTCTGTCTTTGTTATTGTTGTCACTGATGGCGATGGTGTCGGGGCGGTAGTTGTGAGCTTACAAGTCGCACAGCATTCATTTGGGTCAGTATAAAACGGGCATAGAACATCAATGCAGTTAGCTACCTTGTCTCCAAACTCACAACCTGTTGGTCACAATATATATATATATATATATATATATATATATATATATATATATATATATATATATATATATATACACACACACAACCTTCTTAACATTTGTTTAGTGTGTTTGGAGTGCCATAGTAACATTGCTAACACTGTTTGTTTCTTCATTTCTCCAGTGTGGTGTACATTTGTAAGGCATAAGTTTGACTATAGATCTTTACTTAGTAGACTCACATTATCCACTTCATGTACTCTCCAATTATTTAGCAAACGTGATGTGGACCTCGATTTTAATCTTGGTGTGTAAACACAGCACTTTCTTTTTGAAAATACATCTTGGCCTGGCCCCTTTTTTTACAAAATCAACAAATATACTTTTCTTTACCAGATTTAGCCACCTAATTGTAGGAAATCGAGACTGGAAAGTTGTGACCTTTCTTTTTTGGCTGATAGTCTTAGCTGCTTTTGTAAATATTGCTAGATGCTAAGGTGCGTTTCATTGCATCTGGTTTCATTACAGTGAATGTTGTCTTTCATATATCTTTTTATATTGCTTACATACATACATATATACATACTATGACATGCATAGTAATTTTATTTTCACTAAATGTGTATTCATCCTAAGCTGTACAGTACTAATAAAGGGAGGGGGGATCATTATTATCCAAAAAATAAACATTGCGCCGTTCCATTGCCAATGGTTTCTTACCTGTTACACCTGTGTGAATCGCTGTACATGACTGACAACACTTGCGAAGGACGGTGGCGTCATAGCATTCCCTGGGATGCAGCTGTACACACGTCTTGCCATTCTTTGTGACTCCAATCTGATTAACGCATTGACCTAAAATACAGAATACATGCAGTAAAACGTTCCACATTCGGCCTTTGTTAGCTCCCACTCCCTAGAGAAAATGTTCGTCTTGTAGAAGTGACCAGTATGTAGAGGTACTAATAGCACTATTATTGGGATGCATTGATTTAACCAAAATGTGCAGAGCAAGCTGAGCTATAAGCTAAGAGAAGAGTGGTCAGTCTATCTATCTATCTATCTATCTATCTATCTATCTATATATATATATATATATATATATATATATATATATATATATATATATATATATATATATATATATATATATATATATATATGGCCTCAAGTCAAATGTATTACTTGGCCAACGAGGGTGCGTGAGAAAGCTTGCCAGTTGCTTCCCGTTTGTCTGAGGTACTTGAAACAAAAACTCATCCTTGCATTGTATCACTACATGAAACAAAGACTTGTTTTTGTGTTGTATCACTTTATGGAAACAAAAGACTCATCTTTGTTTTGGATCATTTACTGGGGTAGAGGATCACCCTTGTGTTGTATCACTTCAACGAACAGAGAATCATCTTTATGTGTTATCACGTCATTGAATAGTATCGTCCTTGTGTTGTATCACCTCATGGAATAAACAACTCATCCTTGTATTGTATCTCTTCACAGAACAGAGACTCAATCTTGTGTTGTTTAAGTTCACATGTTTGAAAAAGCCCAATGAAAAGGAAAATTTAAAATAAGTAAAGTTTCTGGTATTAGGTTCTCATTTCAGTGGTTCTACAGTCAGAGTATTGTTTCTATTCTGCAATGTATATTTAATTCTCTGCTTAACTTTTGTCTATGATTGCAAGTTGTACTATAGATAATGTGAACAGAATATTTACATGGCCAGCTTTTGTCCTTGATTGTAATTTGTAAGTATAATGTTTACATAGGACTTGAGCTCTGAACACTTTTTGGATTTATGCACACTACGTTTGGTTATTGAGGACTCGTTGAAAGAAATTCTGGGTTCCATAAATGTGTTATATCAGGACATTGAAAACTGTTAGAGGTCATTTAGAACATTCTATATTTTTATTTGTGACAGGACATTTACTATTATTTGGAATTTAATTAAAAAAAAATTGTAAGAGTCTCTTGAATTGTCACTATGTATTGAACAGAAATTAATAACGTTTTGATACTTTGAAAAGTAAGTTTACATAGCATTTTGAATTCGGAACACTCCAGGCAAAGTTTTGTTTATAATTAGACTGGATTTTCCATTGGAATTATTTATATCTAGATCAAGTGAAAATGCTTATACATACATATTTGATAACAAATGATTCATTCTTGTTTTAGATCAGTCTGATGGAATCCATTTGTGATCAGAACTTACAGTTGTATTCAGATAGGAAGTATTTATTTACAATCATCATTGTATTACATTCATGTTTGCATTATGCGTAATGCTTGGGATTATTGTGAAGTCATTTAACGACATTCTGGTTGACGTTAGAGTGTTATATCAGGACATTCAAAGCTATTGGAATTCCTTCGGAATATTCTATAGTTTTGGACTTGTGGTGAGACATTTAGGATTATTCAGACTCGAATACATGCCTGGAAGAGAATCGTGAATGTCCACTTTGTACTGTAGAAAAATAATAAATAACCCTTTGACACATACAAACCAAACTTATCTGACACCTTTAATAAGTAACGGTATTCTTCATGCATTTGTTCTCAATTTTTGTGGAATATTTAATAAGATTTTGAACTGTATCAGTTCATTCACTGGCATAATGAATAAATAATTAATGATGTCGATTGTATGGAATTATGTGCGAGATTTCATTCAATAAAAATGTCTCGTCATAAATTTCTATTGTGGATTATGGGGTATTGATGTCAATGCCAACGCAAGCAACGTTTTCTTTTAACAAAACATAAAGCAGACAGTGACAAAATGGATAACTAATACTCGCTATATTTGACTTATTTTGTGAAAAGCAGTTCTAGTTTGTGTTAAAAATAATTAAAAGAAGCGATGACAAAAATGTTCATATGTCAATTTTTAATCATTGAAATTTTTTCTTTGTTTACTTATTATTGAGGGTGGGGATGCTGCATAAATGCTAATAACGTGATAAATTTAAAGATTCACAATATAAGAGAGAGAGAGAGAGAGAGAGAGAGAGAGAGAGACAGAGACAGAGAGAGAGAGAGACAGAGAGACAGAGAGAGAGACAGAGAGAGAGAGAGAGAGAGTACCTTTCACTTGGAACACATGGAGACATGTCAGGAAGATGAAGATATTGATTGGTTGTATCGACTGTAATAACTTATTTTTCATATAGTCGGCACACATGCTGATGCAGTCGGGACACCTGCTGATTTTGTCGGTACACCTGCTGATATTGTCGGGACACCTGTTGATGTTGTCTGAACACCTGCAAGAACAAAAATACAAATACATATATTTCAAACTTTACAGATTTAATCAATAGATACAGAAATACAAACTGCAGCTAACAAGAAAGACATGCATATTGAATATAAGGTCTATCAATACATGGCTTGCTAGATACCTACAAATCAATGTACGTGATGAGTGATGATTTAGAAACTACAGAGGGTAACGATAAAACTAATTCCAGAAATGAAAAATTATCTTGCAAGTAGCCTATAGTGATTGATTTGATATTGTCAAATAAACGTGCTTCCCAAGAACTTTTACCGATAGATACTGTCTTACCTTCGTCTAAAATGGCTCTATCCGTTCTTTGGCTCTGGGACTTGTCCTACTCAGTTTGTATCTATTATTTATAAATTTAATATTACAATTATAGAAATGATAATATAGACAATGCTAAATTAATGACAACACGAAGATTATTTTGTTTGATTCATGCTTTTAACCCATCTATTGAAACATACTGTAGCTGTGATATAAGCGACCTGCTTTAAACATGGCAAGCAAAAGTGACAGTGTACCTTTTTAATTTCATAGAAGAAATGATTGAAAATGTGGCCCTACTTTGGGTTCCAGAGAGAAATGATTGAAAATGTGGGCCTACTTTGGGTTCCAGAGAGAAATGATTGAAAATGTGGGCCTACTTTGGGTTCCAGAGACAGGAAGAATATAAAGACAATCTAAACTTGACAAATTTTGCAAGTTGTGCACAGAAAGAATACATGTTCAGTGGTTAGTACAAGACAAGTGTACACGATCTCGAACGAAAGCACTTTTGTTTCAATTTTACTACCTTTCCTTGGCGAGTTTTCACATATTATAAAAATATTATATTATTATTTGTAAAAAGCAACAATCTGAAGATATATTTTGCTTTTGTATTACAATATAGGCTTAAATGGTCAATCACACCATATTTACTTACATTTTTATCAAAACGTTCTGAAAATGTCAGAATAAAACATAATTAGCGTAAAGGGTAGATTTTTACGTTTTGTATTCATTTCTGGTTTTAGATGGGACAGAGAAATGCACCCGCCACTTATTGTGTTCTTTTGAGTCATGTTCTTAGGGGTATAAGATGGTCTACGTGTCTCGCATACATAGATGACATTGTCAGTTTTCCAATTCATTTGAACACCACCTCAGACATCTTGACCTCATTTTCATCGTTTATGTCAAGCAAATTTGACACTCAAACCTTCAAAATGTGTATTTGCAGCATCTGAAGTTGTTTATCTTGGTCATAAATTTTCAACAGAAGGAATCAAGGTAGATGAATCTAAAATAGATGCAGTTACACAATTCCCTGTTCCTAAAACACGTGAAGATGTTAGGAGTTTTCTAGGTTTGTGCAATTATTACAGGAAATTTGTTCCCTGTTATGTTACTATAGCAACACCATTAAATAAATAACAAAAGACAGTTCATTCCTTTGGACAGATAAGTGTCAAAAACCATTTGATACTCCTAAGACAGCTCTGACCTCAGCACCTATTTTGGCTTATCCTGATTTTAACAAACCATTTAGATTAACATGTGATGCTAGCGGCACAGCTCTAGGGTATGTTTTGTCTCAGACAAGGACAGGTGACAAGGAACATGTTATTGCTTATGGTAATAGAGCTTAAACAGAGGCAGGAAAATGTTGGTCTGTTACTGAACAAGAATGTTTAGATGTTTAGGAAGGAATCAGAACATATAATGTTTATCTATCACATCAGAAATTCACTGTGGTTACAGATCACAAAGCATTAGCGTGGCTTAGGACAGTTAAACACACTTTAGTCAGACCAATTCGTTGGTCACTTCGTTCACAAGAATAAGATTTTGACATTGTATACACTCCATGGACATTAAACAAACAAATGCTGATGAACTCTCACGTCGACTCTACGAACAAACTGATAACACACGCAGTGAATCGGAGAAATCTCCAGATTATGCAGATACTCACTTAGAGCCAGCTTCTCAGTCTACAAATCAGAGCTTACAGAGATTTCCTTTTGGTACACAAATGAAAATATCCCAGGTCTCACTGCAGTCAAGGCACATGATAGTGCACTTAACGATCCATCTTCAGAACTACCAGATATCGCCCAATATCAGCGCCAGTACCCTGATTTCAAGAATATGTATTCTTACCAAGAGCAAGGAATATTACCAAAATATATTCGTCGAGCAAATGAAGCAAGTCAGTATGAGCTTATCAGTGGTGTCTTACATCATTTTTTCCAACCTCGAGCAAAACAGAAATCTTCTCCAGATCACCGCAAACAAGTTGCTTTACCAACAACTTTGAGACACGATGTTCTTCTGTCTTATCACGATTCAAAAGCAGGTGGTTGTCATTTAGGTGTCCAAAGAACATATCAAGCTATCAAACAAAAATACATTTGGCCTAAAATATATCAAAATGTGTGTTACTACATTACATCATGTTCTCAATACCAACTTAGTAAGCGAGACACAAATGCTCGAAAGGCCCCATTACACCCATTGCCTCCGGAAGATGTATTTTCTCGGTGGCACATGGACATTTTGTGTATGCCAGAAGTAAGGAAGATCACTGCTATATCTTATTGGTGAAAGTTTGTCACATTGGTGTGAAGTAAATCCCTTGCATCCTCAACCAGCAACGGAAATCGCCATTGTTTTGTACAATGAAATATTCACAAGTTATGCTGCACCGCGAACACTTGTTAGTGATCGTGGAAGAAACTTTATGCCTCAGATTGTTCTTGCATTCTGTGAATTATTTGAAGTCACTCGTCACCATATCAGTTCTTACCACCTACAACCAAACTGCTCATGTGAAAGACTGAACAGTACATTCATACAGAGCCTTCGTGCTCACTGTAATCGGCACCAAGATGATTGGCCGTCGATACTGCCCAGCATATGATGGCATTCCGAATTAGCCTAGCAGATAACTCAACTGGCTATTCACATTTTTACATAGTCATTGGGAACGAAATGACCTTACCTTGTATCTCTTACACCTCGGGAACCTGACCAGAAACAAACACAACAATACATTAATCATTTAATTCAAAAATTGAACATAAATCAGGAATTAGCTAAAGCAAACACGCGCGAAGCGCAACACGAAAGCAAACAAAGATTTGACCAGAAAGCAAAGGAGCTGTCCATTCGCGTTGGAGATTATGTCCTCCTACAAATCTCACACATACCCGTAGTGTTATGCATATTTAATTTGATTGTTGTTTGTTAGTTTCAATTTTTTTTTATTTCATTACATGCTATTGTAATGTAACATTGTATGCTAGACTTAACATTGTCCAAAACTGAGTTCATTTCTACTGGACCCGGTTTTTTTTAAATTTATTTCATTTATGTAAACAACTAATAATAGCTTCATTATTTTCTATGTGTATGAGGTGATTATCAGGATTATTATTCAGGTAATCAAGAAGGATTAAATATGTTGATCGGGGTCAGGGTTTTAGAGATTCCTAAATGAATTTTGTAAGCTATTGTGTTGTAAATAAACAAGGTTCATTAGATCATTCTAGAAGGCACATTCCATCAGGTAATCGTTGATTTTAGAACATGCTAATTGTGACCTGAGGTCAAGCAAAGAACTATATTATCTTGTGACAGTGAGGATTTTACCAGTCGTGCTTCAACATCTAGCACTTCAAGTTGTATTATGTTGTGACCTGTTTGGGCTAAATTTTATTTTCGTCAAATTATTGAATTCAAGTGATTATTTTCTCTGAAAATACACAAGTGCTCTGATAAAATTCTTGGACAGAGACATTCCTTGCAATTTATACCGAATTCGAATCTGGAGTAATATTTCTGTGATTGAACAAGAGACTGTTGACACATCAGCTCTTCGCAGACCATAACAGACACGTCGTCGCCTTCAATTTTGGATCTCTTCAGGACTTGAAGTGAGTTTTATTCAGGACTTTTTATTACTAGGACCTATTTTTTCTCTTTAACGTATGGATGGAATATGGATTTGGTTCGTACTATTGCTTTTCTTGACTCTGAATTTAGGGTCTGCAGTATCAGAAGAGAAACAAATTGAGCTATGTGTTATCTTCAGCCTCTCCCACTATTGTATGGTTAAGCCGATAAGTGGATTCGCACTTTTCAAATCCGGCTTTCACAGAATTTATCAGTTGAATTTATTGAACATTGTCACAGAGATGTCAAATGTAGCTTCAAACAAACTGGTATTATTTCGTAGTTGAATGCAATACGAATTACAATAAATATGCTGTTTAATACAACAATCTCATTAATTAGTGAGTTAATTCAGGAACATGTTTTTCTACCTTCAAATGTGTCAAAAAGAGCAGTTTTGCTCTTCATTGGTAAAATAGGTAAACACCTATTTGGCGATAACGAGAGACGTTGCCATATTAGCAAGTCACATAAATATGCTGACGCAACAGAATAATAAAATTCTCGGTGCTCTTACTCGATATGGAGGTGATTTCTTCTATATCTCACTGGTCGATAATCGATTTAATAACATGTTAACTGGCATTGCAGAAATTCAAAAACGCTTATGCTTTGAGAACAAGCCATGCTCGCCACTGTCAAAAATATTCGTGAAGAATATCAGAAAACGGAAGAAATTATTGCTGGTCAAATGGTTGAGTCTCAGCAAACTGGTCATACAGCGGAATTTGCAACAGGCAAGTTACCTACTATACTGATTTCACCTCATGTTTTAACGAAATCAATTCGAATCGTATATACCGATTCACCAGGTTATTTAATAACGCCGAAGGATCATCGTTACTTGACATAATGCTTGTATCTGATGACCGTCAAATTTACACAACACTTTCGTTATCAACCCTAAATTATTGCACCAGTAAGATACATTGTAATTTTCGTCCTCCATGTAAACCCTTGTCTCAGCCTGAATGTGTCAATAGTCTATTTCTGGATGATAAGGAGAGTATTGTAATTTTTGCTTTATGACAAAACGCGTCGTACCACATATTCTAGATATCTCCTCAAACCAAATATTTGTTTGTCTCATGGATGAAATAATATTGGAATGCCACAATTAACGTCGCCTTAATAAGGATTGTCACTTCGATATTATGAATATGCCGTTCCACTGCGCAGTTGTTACTACGTCTGTTACATATGACGGGCATATCACTACTTGTTGTCACCATTCATATAGAAGTTACTCAACTTCAACCGATTAACTTAGCACTATTACGTCATTTTTTTTCAATTCTAAACACTTAACAGCCATCAGGTAATTTTGTTTTAGATAATTATTGCACCATTTCTCTGCCTGAATTAAAACTATATGAGCATCAAAACAATAACCATAGACACCCCTAAATATGTTTTGCTGATGTTGCTCAAAATAATAAAGAGACAAATAACTTAAAAAAGAAAAATAAAGAAAACGAGAACTGCATGCTAATAATAGTTGTTACAATTATCTTACAAGATTAGTCGTAGGAGAAGATCACGCAGAAGTTTATTGAATGTCTGATACTGTCTTCCCATTGTATTTTTAATTTTATTGAATGTCTGATACTGTCTTCCCATTGTATTTTTAATTTTATTGAATGTCTTACAATGTTATTATCATTGTACTTTTTGATCTTTCAATTTTACTTTTTCTTACCCGGAGAGTATTGTTAGGATTGAATTTTTCAGTAAATTGTATCAAAATCAATTTTTTTAATTCATGAAATACAAATATGTATTATTTTAATAAAGATTGTGTTTTTTATATGAAATTGTAAAATTCCTTTGCTTTATATAACGCATTTCTTCCTATATTCTAAGTCTGAAAATTTTGACACAATGGTAAGATATGCTCAGCAAGCCAAATTCCTTTCTGTTGAGTATATCAGTAAAATTTCATGTGTTGTCTTTGAACAAGCTGTGAAGCAGACTTTTTATCTGATGACGTCCATAGACACTGAGGATATCAATAGGAGCCTCTTTCTGATTTAGACGAATATACGTACTAAGTAGCTAGACATATTTGGCCTCGATGATAAAAGTCCTAAATCGCGTATAAAGAGAGAAGAACCTTTGCGCAAGTTAGTTTGTTCGTCGAGAATCAGAAGGGCTTGACTTCCCTTTAAGGTATATAGGATTTTTTTCATGTTTAAGATATTAATGGTAAAAATTCAGTCTAGGATCGACATGTTTGCAATATTTTTGTATATTCTTTTTCTATTTTATATTATAATGTATTGGGAAAGTTAATTGCATAAAGAAATTATAGTGAACAGTATTTTAGTATTCTATTTCAAATTAGCATTTCTATTTTAAATTTAGTAAAATACATTTCTTCAAAATGATTGTTGTACTAATCGCTAATATTGAATTTTATACTCTTTGGCAATCGTGAATTTATTCGATATTTAATTTATCTGTATTATATTCTGAAAAGCAGAAATTATACAATTGTATGAAGTTGGGAAGCTAGATGGAAAGTTGTAACTTTATATGCATTTCTTGTATTTGAAATGTAAAGTTTATGTGTATCTATAATGTAATTTTCTATATGTTACTTATTTAAATAAAGTTAGTTCGTTCGACGAAAATCAGAGGGGCTTGTCTTTCATACAGAGAACCCGTGCATCTCGATTCCCCAAGATGTTGGTCTACGCCTTTCAGGAGTAACACCTCTTTTTAGCAAACCTAAACACACTCTCTCTCTCTCTCTCTCTCTCTCTCTCTCTCTCTAGAGAAAAAAAAATTCTTTAAGTTATGAAATAAAAAAACATAACAAGTGACAGAGACAGATTTTCATAACACATGTATTTAACCTCAGTTGTCCTCTGGCCATATCTTTTAGCATGCATTTAGTGTATCACCACTTCAACGGAAACTATATACACACCTACTTGCAAATAACAGATTTATCTGATTCACCTTTGACCTCTCCATGAAATTGTTATCAAAGAGTACTATTATACTGTTGACAAACCATTATTGCACTAGTAGTGTTAGAATAACAATGTGGGCAGATGGAAAAGCACTGAAATAAACTGTGTAGTGCTTCATGTAACTTTCTTGAGGGTTTTGTTTTGTATAGATGAATTTTGAGGCATGAATAATGTGTCGATTGTTGTGATTGGGGTGGGGTGCTCCCAATATTTTATTTAAACTATTATAGAAGTCCCTCCCAGGCTCTATGTTGTTGGAAGTTAAATTTAGTGAAAGATAGATGTAAACCTCCGAGCCGCCAGTCAGCAATGCTGACGGTTAGATGGTTAAATATACAAAATAGGTTGAAATTCAATGAATAACAGTTTAATAACAATTCAATAATCAAATGATTCAAATTTCCAATTACACTCCTTCCGCTCTAGCCTTTAATAGCCTATTGCATCACTTGATTAGCAGTGTGAGATTGATTTTCACCTGTCCTTGTATTTCTACTCATCTGTGGTATCATTCTCTCTCCTATTTCTCCCAATTCCTTCTCCTCTTCCTCCCCGACTCTCTCTCTCCAAATTCCTTCTCCTTCTCTTCCCCGACATTCTCCAAGTTCCTTCCAATCAAACTTAACGGACAATGTCCCTCTCGCTGTCTGTCAACGTGGGGACGGATGAAAACACGCATCGTTCACGCCGCAGACTTCCCTTTGATCTTGGACTAACCTCTTAACACATAGGTGTGATAAGTGCAAGCCTTTGTTTAGATGATGCGATCTATCGCCTTTGCCGATTCAAGATTCCTGCCTCACAGAAATCTACGGAAAAAGATAAGAGCGTTTCCTTGCGCGAATGTGTTATAAATCAAGGTAATACATTAATACAGGCTCTGGTGTAAATCACGGTAATCATTGATACAGACTCCAGTGGGTGTAAATCACCGCAATACACTGATGCAGACCCTGGTGAGTGTAAATCAAGGTAATCATTGATACAGACCCTGGTGGGTGTAAATCACCGCAATACATTGATACAGACCCTGGTGAGTGTAAATCGCTGTAATCATTGATACAGACTCTGGCCTTTATAAATCTGTTAGAAAGATATAAATCGCATGTTCCGGGTTTTCTGTTATGACTTCCAGCATTACTTTGTAACATTGCAAACTTGTTTTCAATTATTTAAGATCATAGGTACTGTTTTCTCGCATTCATCTAGCGAAGAAATAAATATATACGGTAATGCTTTAGATGCGTTACGGTGTTAGCTACGTTACAGCGTTAGATACTTTACGGTGTTAAATATATTAAGGTGTTATTGTTGAAGATGATAAATATGATTATCTCTAATTTATCTTTAATTAACCCGTAGGTGTATTGTGATCCACGGTGAGGTAAGACAAATTACGTCTAGCAGTACTTAAGTTACTGAGTTTCGAGATCCACGGGGTGGTAAGGCAAGATGTCTATCTGTAATTAACCTACTGGTGTCTCGTAAGCCATTTCTGTTTTACTTAAACTCTTAAATGAAACACTTTATAATTATTATATTCATTATAAGGAACTGTGCTAATTGAGCAATAAGCACAATTGTGGCTAAATGTGTCCCCCAAAATAAATACATCTTTTTACACTAGCGGCTTTTAGAGAGATTGATTTTAACAAATGTAATGATTTTTAATAACAAATGAAACATATAGTCCTGATTATGTCGATATCTCTGTGTAATTAGAAACTGCAAACGATCACATTACAGCTGCACAGAAATCACAAGGTATGCACAAATTTAAAAACGCCACTGCTGAATCCAGTTATACAGGATTACCGAAGAAGTTACGCAAGACTACATTCGAGGTTAAACAGAACTACAGTCGAGTTTACATATGACTACACCTGCTGTCGAGGTTATACAGGACTACAGTCGAGGTTTTACAGGACTACAGCCCAGGTTATAGAGGACTATAGTCGAGGTTCCACAGGACTACGGTCGAAGTTTCGTAGGACTACGACTACGGCCTAGGTTACACAGGACTAAGGAAGAAATTACACTGGAATAATGTCTAGGTTTCACAGGACTACGGGTGATGATGACTATGACTACGACTACAGTCGAGGTTAAACAGGGCTCAGCTCGAGAGTACACAGGACTAAGGTTGAGTTTACACAAGGCTACGGTCGACGTTACATTGGACAAAGGTCGAGGTTATACAGGACTACGGTCGAAGTTATTCAGGACCAAGGTCGAAGTTACACAAGACCACAGTCGAGTTTATACAGGAATATGGTAGGGGTCATACAGGATTAAGGTCGAGGTTACACAGGACTACGGTAGACGTTACATAGGACTAAGGTAAAGGTTACACAGGACTGCAGTTGAGTTATACAGAACTACGGTAATGGTCATAGAGGACTAATGTCTGGGCTATACGAGACTCCGGTCTAGGTTATATAGGAATAGGGTTGAGGTTACACTGGTCTACAGTAGATGTTATACAGGACTGCGATCGAGGTTATACAGGACTAAAGTCGAGGTTACAAGGGACGACGGTCGAGGTTATACAGAACTACGGTCGAGTTCAAACAGGACTGAGGTCGAGGTTAAACAGGACAAAGGTCAATATAATACAGGACTACGGTCAAGGTTACACAGGACTACAGTCGAGTTTATACAGGACTACGGTAGAGGTTACATAGGACTAAGGTCAAGGTTACACAGGACTACGGTCACGTTACATAGGACTAAGGTCAAAGTTACACAGGACTACAGTCGAAGTTATACAGGACTCAGGTCGAGGTTATATAGGAATAAGGTTGAGGTTACACGGGACTACACTTGAGGCTATACAGGACTGCGGTCGAGGTTATACAGGACTAAGGTCGAGGTTACACGGGACTACGGTCAAGGTTGTATAGAACTACGGTCGAGGTTACAGCGGACTACTGTCGATGTTACATAGTAGCAATCGCTGTCAAAATATCCTTACTATAGTTTGTACGGTTATGTTTAGGCAAATGTTTCATTTGTCTTCGCAGTCGAATGTTCGAGAAATTCTCACATTCTAACGCGTTCATCTCTTTAGGTTTGCCCTTCATACCGAGTTTCATCGTTCAAACAAAGTATTACTTAAATCATTTTTGTACTTTACATGAAATAGTTTGATTAGTTTTAAGATTTCTGTTACTTTTTAAGCTTATTACCACATCTAAATTAATAAGAAAATAACACAACTTACAACAATTAAATTCACACTTTGAAACAACAAATTTGAGGTTTGAGGTTGTTTCCAAATATTAATAATGGTAAGAGTAATTCTAACGTTATGTATATGGTGTAACATGATGATCTTGACATTTATTTTCCACACATATAGACCAGCTTTTCATGAATTTTGTAAACTATGTGTGATACACAGAAAGTGAGGTCAGTGACAGGAAACGTAACAAGCATGAAGTAAGTGTCGAGCACCTAACACACAACAACATAGTCAGTGCTGATTACTTATCAAACTTACAACAACTGAAAAATTGTTTACCTTGGTATATGCTACTTGTCTCTGATGTAACTGCATACAGCACGCTAACAGGCACAAACATTCTTGTCTCTGATGTAACTGTATATATCAGGCTTACAGGTACAAATATACTTGTATCTGATGTAACTGCATACAGCACGCTAACAGACACAAACATACTTGTCTCTGATGTAACTGCATATAGCAGACTTACAGGCACAAACATACTTTAATCAAACGCGTGTTTCAAGATGATTGGGCCCAGTTCATTCATGTTTTGCCCTTACCTTTTACTCCGAGGAAACAAGAAGTAGATATTTATTCGACTTCTTCTCTTCACACAATTAGACCAATTGATGTTAGATATAAAACTACAGATATAAAGCCCGAACATATCCCGCTTGCACGTGACGTAGGAGGGTGAGACAGGATTCGGTTTATTCTAAAATGACCAACATCTACACATCATGTGCCCTTCCGCAAATTCATTAAGGGATTTTTCAAGACAGGTCACGTATTACGTTTTTGAATGTACGTGATATATGTAATTTGGTCTAGAAGTAATAGCTAGGGCCAGCCATAAGCCGATTGGACCGATTTTCTCAATCGGGCCCAGCGCTCACAGTGGCCCCGAGCGTTAGTAATTTTTAAAAATATATTTATAGAGAGACAGTAATTTTAAAGCGATGGAAGAAACTTTTAAGTTCAATATCTTATTAAACTTGTTTAAAAGTTGTTTTTTTCCAAAATGC
>JAECUM010008590.1:0-106692 GCA_016617855.1 Megalonaias nervosa | reverse complement strand
GAGAAGATGGGACTGTGTCAGACCAGATAGAGAAGATGGGACTGTGTCAAACCAGATAGAGAAGATGGGACTGTGTCAGACCAGATAGAGAAGATGGGACTGTGTCAGACCAGATAGAGAAGATGGGACTATGTCAGACCAGGTAGAGAAGATGGGACTGTGTCAGACCAGATAGAGAAGATGGGACTGTGTCAATTCAGGTAGAGAAGATGGAACTGTGTCAGATCAGGTAGAGAAGATGGGACTGTGTCAGATCAGGTAGAGAAGATGGGACTGTGTCAGACCAGGTAGAGAATATGGGATTATGTCAGACCAGATAGAGAAGATGGGACTGTGTCAGATCAGGTAGAGAAGATGGGACTGTGTCAGACCAGATAGAGAAGATGGGACTGTGTCAGACCAGATAGAGAAGATGGGACTGTGTCAGACCAGATAGAGAAGATGGGACTGTGTCAAACCAGATAGAGAAGATGGAACTGTGTCAGACCAGATAGAGAAGATGGAACTGTGTCAGACCAGATAGAGAAGATGGGACTGTGTCAGACCAGATAGAGAAGATGGGACTGTGTCAAACCAGATAGAGAAGATGGGACTGTGTCAGACCAGATAGAGAAGATGGGACTGTGTCAGACCAGATAGAGAAGATGGGACTGTGTCAGACCAGATAGAGAAGATGGGACTGTGTCAAACCAGATAGAGAAGATGGGACTGTATCAGACCAGATAGAGAAGATGGGACTGTGTCAGACCAGATAGAGAAGATGGGACTGTGTCAGACCAGATAGAGAAGATGGGACTGTGTCAAACCAGATAGAGAAGATGGGACTGTGTCAATTCAGGTAGAGAAGATGGGACTGTGTCAGATCAGGTAGAGAAGATGGGACTGTGTCAGATCAGGTAGAGAAGATGGGACTGTGTCAGACCAGGTAGAGAATATGGGATTATGTCAGACCAGATAGAGAAGATGGGACTGTGTCAAATCAGGTAGAGAAGATGGGACTGTGTCAGACCAGGTAGAGAAGATGGGACTGTGTCAGACCAGGCAGAGAAGATGGGACTGTGTCAGATCAGGTAGAGAAGATGGGACTGTGTCAAACCAGATAGAGAAGATGGGACTGTGTCAATTCAGGTAGAGAAGATGGGACTGTGTCAGATCAGGTAGAGAAGATGGGACTGTGTCAGATCAGGTAGAGAAGATGGGACTGTGTCAGACCAGGTAGAGAATATGGGATTATGTCAGACCAGATAGAGAAGATGGGACTGTGTCAAATCAGGTAGAGAAGATGGGACTGTGTCAGATCAGGTAGAGAAGATGGGACTGTGTCAGACCAGGTAGAGAAGATGGGACTGTGTCAGACCAGGCAGAGAAGATGGGACTGTGTCAGATCAGGTAGAGAAGATGGGACTGTGTCAGACCAGGTAGAGAAGATGGGACTGTGTCAGATCAGGTAGAGAAGATGGGACTGTGTCAGATCAGGTAGAGAAGATGGGACTGTGTCAGATCAGGTAGAGAAGGTGGGACTGTGTCAGATCAGGTAGAGAAGATGGGACTGTGTCAGACCAGGTAGAGAATATGGGATTGTGTCAGACCAGATAGAGAAGATGGGACTGTGTCAGACCAGATAGAGAAGATGGGATTGTGTTGGACCAGACAGAGAAGATGGGACTGTGTCAGACCAGGTAGAGAAGACGGGACTGTGTCAAATCAGGTAGAGAAGATGGGACTGTGTCAGATCAGGTAGAGAAGATAGGACTGTGTCAGACCAGGTAGAGAAGATGGGACTGTGTCAGACCAGATAGAGAAGATGGAACTGTGTCAGACCAGGTAGAGAAGATGGAACTGTGTCAGATCAGGTAGAGAAGATGGGACTGTGTCAGATCAGGTAGAGAAGATGGGACTGTGTCAGATCAGGTAGAGAAGATGGGACTGTGTCAGACCAGGTAGAGAAGATGGGACTGTGTCAGACCAGATAGAGAAGATGGACTGTGTCAGACCAGGTAGAGAAGATGGACTGTGTCAGATCAGGTAGAGAAGATGGGACTGTGTCAGATCAGGTAGAGAAGATGGGACTGTGTCAGATCAGGTAGAGAAGATGGGACTGTGTCAGATTAGGTAGAGAAGATATGGCTTGCAAGTGTAAATTTTAAAGCTTAGATCCAACGGTAATGATGACTAAGCTGGCTAAGAAAATAGTCATGGTCAATGAACAAAGCTGTGAGTCCATTCTGACACAGTGATATCTCAGTGTTCACATCAAATGTCTGCGGCATGTACTAGGTGTCTGGAAAGGAGAAGCCTCCATAGCCTGAGGACTGGTTCTTGATCAAGCCAGAACCAGCAATGGACCTGTTCTGTGACTTCATATGTCTGATAATGTATATTGTGGGAGGCTTGTTTACCAGATATGGTGCTGTTTCAGTTGTGCTTTAGCATCTGGGACCAAAATGGGGCTGGAAGTAGTATTACTAAATGCTGGATGCTGCCAGCAGGGACTGTGCATACCAGGAAAACAACACCATAAACAGAACCATTGGAAGAGGATTAGGTCAAAACTCTACTGGAGCAAGAACATATGAAGTCTAGGACTTGTTGGTAGCTAAATCAAAAAAGGTCACATAATGAATTGGCAAACTTTCTGTTTCAAATGACTGAGAGAGGACAAAGCTGGCAACTTAGTTATTGTAGGCAATAATGCTGGTGGTGTCCACATCTTTACTGAATCATTCTTGCTCATCCATATCTATTCAGTGCAAACATATATCACAAGTATGGTTTGATTGACACTACATACAGCTGATAGAAGCTGGATGATTTTATTACAGATCACACACCTAAATCTACCCATTGTTACCTGATATAACAAACAGTAAAACAATGGCACATGCAAGTGAAATCAATCAAGTCTTGTGCAGAGCTGACAGTAAAATGGATGCTACAAATTCGTATAACTGCTAGAGAACATTAATCAAAGAATTGTATAATATTGACCTCAATATCTGCAAATTAAGAAATAATTATTTATCTCTCTCTGTCCAGATAATTTGTGAACTAATGCAAATTATCAATATGGTGGGATATTGCAAATGTGGGTAAACATTTCTGTTGTATTGGCAATAATCCCTGCTTTGGGGTTAGCATATTGCTCTGATAAGTTAGGAAGGGTATTGTTTGAGAGAATGTTAGCAGTAACTTGCAATCTGGATAAAGGATCATACAAAAAGCATATAGTTATGCCATATCTGGTAAAACTGCCCTGTTCATTTTTGAATACAGCTATAAGAAACATGACTAGAGCCCATGAACATATTAAACTAGTGTTAATAACTTAGAATTTATTTATTTTCAATTTTGATATTTGTATAAAATATTACATTTTAATCAGTAGTTAAATTTCTGGACAGGTGTCTGATGTGAAAGGGAGTCCTAATGTCTTTAGACTGGTCTCTAATGTGGATGGGAGCCCTAATGTCTTTAGACTGGTCTCTAATGTGGGAGGGAGTACTAAAGTCTTCAGACAGGTCTCTGATGTGGAAGGAAATCTTAATGTCTTTAGACTAATGTCTCTGATCTGAAAGGGAGTCCTAATGTCTCTGATATGTGTCTGATGTGGAAGAGAGTCCTTATGTCTTCAAAGCTAAAAACAGCTGTACATTAAATTTCTGGACAAGTCTCTGATGTGGAATGGAGTCATAGTGTCATAGACAATTCTCTGATGTGGAATGGAGTCATAGTGTCTTAGACAAGTCTCTGATGTGGAATGGAGTCATAGTGTCTTCAAAGGTAGATCCATTTTTGTTTGGACCTATAAATTCATGGTTAGAAGTAAATTGATATCCATCAAAATTAGAATCTTTTTTAATTCACATTTCTTTTGAAAAGAAAGACCCATTCTTCACAATTCCACTAGGTTGGTTCAACTGAGCTCATACTAATGGCAGTATATGTCTTAATTTTGGTTACTTTATTGATAACCATTTGTCTACTGCAGTAGTGAATAAATCTGCAAAATGAATATATCAGAAATGTAGTGTATTAATTTTTCCAACTTATTCATAACAGCAAGCTGTATGGCTTCTGTTAGTGCTACATAATCAAAAATTTTTTAGCAAGAAATTCAAGCTCAAAATGAAAACCCCAAATTTTTTACGTGATACTTGTAGTAATTCAAATTTAGCTTGATAGTAGAGAGACAAGCTGAACAAATCCTGAACAGTTTAGAATTCAAACTTCATTCTAATCAGTGTATGAAACTTTTTGGAATATGAGCTTGATAGTCTTCCTCAAAACAGTTTAGGAATACAGGGCCGTGACAGACAACTTTCTCATCAAATTGTTAACCTCCTCCAATGATGCTCTAAATGGTATGCCTTTGAAGTGTGTGTGTGTGTGTGTGTGTGTGTGTGTGTGTGTGTGTGTGTGTGTGTGTGTGTGTGTGTGTGTGTGTGTGTGTGTGTGTGTGTGTGTGTGATTTGGGTTTTTAACGTAGCTTTAACATTTTTTCAGTCATATTGCTACGATGTTTGCAGTGTGACAATTTATAGTGATGTCTAGCACTGAGGCATCATGCCGCAGATATGTAGCCTCATGTCTCACCCAGCTACATTATCCTGACACCAGGTCAACCAGTTCTAACACTAGCCTCTTAATGCTGAACGCCTAGCGAGGCATCTATTAGTACCATTTTTATAAGTCTTTGGTATGACTCAGCCGGGATTCAAACCCGTTACTTCCTGCATCTGAGGTGGACGCTCTAACCACTAGGCCACCAGAGCAGTCATAATGCCTTTGAAACAATATTATTTCAAAAATACTGATTTACAATAATGCCTTTGAAACAATATTGTAAATAAAAGAAGAAAGAAAAGGATCACTAGAAACCAAACCCATTAGGTCATTGCAAATAAACACCACACAAAATTGAATCCTAGGGAAGCTGACCCTAGATAACCAAGCTAACACACTGGGAAAGACCAATTTTATTTTGAGGGTCGATACAATATATTACATCATTCTGGAACATTAAGTAAAAGAAATTATTTCAACTCATAATACAAATTATGTGGAGTACAATAATAACAGAGGAAGCAAACTGCTTTAATTTGTTTGCATCAAAATTTGCTTTTAAAGAAACAGAAAAAAAATCCCAGTGATTCTCTCCCATTAAATGTTCAGTGCCATGGTAAATGAATCATTCAAGTAAATGGTCTGAATTGTCACAATGAAAATTCCACCTTTCTGATCATTCTCCATACTGACTTTAATTGATGATTGCATAAGATTATTGTTCTTATTTTAAAATGAAATGAGTGCCAAACCCAGAAATATATATGCTGCAAGTTGCTGCTTTTTTCAAAGTTAAAGCATTTGGGCAATTGTTTTATACTGGGACACAGTTTTCTCACGTAATTGACAATCTCCTTCACCAAAGATACAGAAAATAATGCTTTTGAAACAATGCTGCAAATGAAAAGCCATGAAATGTAGAGTTTGAACTGCTGCAATCTGGAACATTAAGTACAGGAAATTCCTTAGCTATTAATATGAACAATGCTGGACAGAACTGTAAACAGAGGAAACAAAACTATTCTTGTTTATATTGAAGTTTTATGTCAAGAAAAAAAACCTCAGCGTTCCATTTCTCATATAAATACACAAGCATGCACTGAATAACGTGGTCTGAGCTGTCATGTGAAAATTTCAAATTTTGATTTCTTCTCCATTTCCAGATTAATTGTGAATTCCACAGAAGTATTATTTTATTTCAAAATTAAATGAGTGCATAACCTGTGCACTGAGAGTTGAAATGTTTTATAAGGAATTTCCTTCAAACAGAGTACACATTTTAATTGCTATTTAAAAATCACATTCCCTCATTATCTAATAAAAATGATGAGTGATCTAATTGGACTATACCTCACAGAAATCCATCTTTATAGAGGTATGTAGATGAATAGGATACAGAAAATATGGATGCCTATATGTAATATTCTGATATAAAGTAATGGCATTCATTATTAGATCTTTTAGAAAAAAAAGAGTTGCTTTTCTTTCTTCTTTCATCATAGTGTGTTGACAAACTGATATCTTTTACTTACAAATATTATCTCCTGCCATCTTGAAAATTATATCGCAGTCATCATAATAAATTAAGTCTTGTGACCTACTCAGGCATATACATATCCAATTAAGGCTAATTAGTGACATTGTATATTATATATATTCTATGTGCTAAGGTAAACAACATTTCATACATTGAGAACAACAACATGACACTGATACTGTAGGTTAATAATTCATACAATTACATATACATGCTGTCATACATATACAATCAAACCTGTCAATATCAGTCAATCATGGGAAAATGCAAAACTGGCCATTGCACAGAGGTGAGTGCAGTACAAAAATTAACCTCTTAAATTGTTTTTTGAACAAATACCATAATTATTATTATTATTATTATTATTATTATTATTATTATTATTATTATTATTATTGTCATTATGTTATCAAGATTGTTTTATGTGCACTGTGCAATAAAATCATAAATGACAGGTATTTGTTGTTCTCTTCCAAAATTATGTTTCACACAAGATTGCTGTATCCTGCTCAATTTAATCCAATGTACAATGAAAATCATCACTGACTTAAAATTTATACCGATCTTAGTTTGTTCACACTTTTAAAAAAATATCTGGATCATCATTATGATACTATGGTCTTAAATTAAGTAATAGAAAAGAGTGAAAACCAACAAGTTTTTGTAAATTCAACAAATAATTTATTTCCCTAGAATACAAAGTGAAAATTTAAAGAGAACTTACAATATTACAAATTAAATCCCAAATATCCCAAAAAATTCTATAACCAATCCTATTGAATAAAGTTCTAATTACATTCCAGTGATGTTCAAAATATGATCCAGCACTGATGGCATTGATGCGCCTGTAGTCTTGAATGTACTAAAGTACCAATAGCCTGAAGTGTGCTCATGTACTAACAGTCTTCCAATTAATCACAATAATATAAACCAAGCTGTCCTTGTCTGAATTCACTATAATTCTAAATTAATACTTAATCAAAGAATAATTTTTAGCACTTTGCAATACCTGAGAATAATAATCTGAATAAATATTTCCAGCACAAATCAAAATACTGAAAACAACAATACGAGTGGTTCTGTTTCAAGATCTACAGCATGAATGAATAATTTCTTGACAAACAAGAATATAAAGCCCTCTACCTGACCTAGGTCACAATTAGCATTTTCTGGAAATACTATGGCTTAATGGAATTTTCCATTCTAGAACAATCTGTTACTAAAAGTAGAGTATCGAATGTGGTAAACATCAGAGAGGCTAAGTATTTTTATTGGGGAATTCTAATAATATGACCCAGACCCAAATAAATAAGTTTACTTCTATTGATAATGATCCTAATATTTAACACAAACTTGTAGAGATAATATTAGCTATGTATAATTTCTTTACCAAAAAAAAACAAAACATCAATTCTATAACCAATCCTAATGAATAAAGTTCTAATTACATTCCAGTGATGTTCAAAATATGATCCAGCACTGATGGCATTGATGTGCATGTAGTCCTGAATGTATTAAAGTACCAATAGCTTGAAGTGTGCTCATGTACTAACAGTCTTCCAACTGATCACAATAATATAAAGTACCAAGCTGTCCTTCTCTGAATTTACTATAATTCCAAATTAATATTTCATCCAAGAATAATTTTAGCACTTATCAAAATACTGAACACAACAATACGAGTGGTTCTGTTTCAAGATCAACAGCATGAATGAATAATTTCTAGACAAACAAGAATATAAAGCCCTCTACTTGATCTAGGTCTCAATTAGCATTTTCTAGAAATTTATGACTTACTGGAATTTTCCATTCTAGAGCAATCTATTACTAAAATTAAAGTATGGAATATGATAACCATTCAGGTAGGCTAAGTGTTTTTATTGGGGAATTCTAATAACATGACCCAGACCCAAATAAATAAGTTTACTTCTATTGATAATGATCCTAATATTTAACAATAACTTGTAGAGAAAAATATTAGCTATGTAGAATTTCTTTACCAAAAAAAACAAAACAACATCAATGTCTCTAGTCAGGAACACAGTGAACTTGATTTTGGACAAGGTCAAGTACAAAATATAATCATAACTTATAATCATGGAGAAAAACTAACACATACAAATTATATATGCATAAAATTAGACACTTCTCAGCTCACCTAGAACAAAAGACAGTTGGCTTATGGACCACTCCAGTGGCCTAGTGGTTAGAGAGTCCACCTTGGGTACAGAAGGTCGTGGGTTCGAACCCCAGCCCAGTCATACCAAAGACTTTAAAAAATGGTACTAACAGCTGCCTCAGTTGGCGCTCAGCATTAAGAGGTTAGTGTTAGGACTGGTCGATCTGGTGTCAGGATAATGTAACTGGGTGGGACATCATGCTACATGTCAGCAGCATGATGCTCCAGTGCTAGACATCACTATAAACTGTCACACTGCAGACATCATTGTGATATGACTGAATAATTGTTAAAGCTACGTTAATAATCTAAATCACACACACACGCGCAGTTGGCTTATGTGAGAAGCCTGTGATAAAAAGAAAATCAAAAGTTGTATATGGCTATTCATTGTAACCCATGAACCAAACTTAACCAGCCTTTACAGGCAGTTTTGAATGACCCTTTACCCTAATGACGGGATGTAACTCAAATCTCTTCTCAATGACAAACTTTTTTCTTCAGTTTTATTTCACAGGAAAATAGATGAAGATATCTAACTATACCTGTTATACTGGTACAAAAGGTGACTTTTATTTCTGGTGTGATAACACAACTTTTCCAAACATCCAGCAAACAAATTGTTTCAATTCCCTCCCCTAAGAAAGGAACATTGTTCAACCATTTCCAACAGGTCATTCTTTTCTCAATTTGACAGAATATGTAAAAGATGGTATTATACCAGACAATAACAATGTCTTCCATATCAAACAATTCAAATGTCTTCCTTAACCTAATATATATAATATAAATACCGCCCATATCAAACTACATCAATCTCCCTCATACCAGACAATATACTGTGCAAAAGAGTCAGAATTAATATATAACAAGGATTGTCTAGATTGCTATGTGTCACTCTCATCGAGTTTCATAACTGCACATACAACATTATCAGAGACACGGAGCTAAATGCAAACATTTTGTACTGATGCCTGCAATAACAACAGTGATCACAACATGAACAACAACAGTGCTGTTGGAAAATGTATGCCTATGTCCCGCCTATGCTTTGCAGGTGAGACAATAAATGGAATAATGTTTTGCTCAAAAATATAAATAATTATACCCCAATTTGCTCTTAGCCCGGTCAGTGTGGGTACTTGAGAAAGCTTGCCAGTAGGTTCCCATTGGTCGGTGGTCCTTACCAGTTTTTCCAGGTTCTTCTACCATCAGTATGCTGGCCACCATGTATAGCCTATCTTGTGCTGCAAAATGTCATTAAACCCCATAACAACAACAACAATACCCCATAACAACAACAACAACAATACCCCATAACAACAACAACATTAAACCCCATAACAACAACAACAACAATACCCCAATTTGCATCTATTATAACCTAACTTAATACTTTTTACAAATCTTTATGAGCGAACCTTTGTTAAAGCTGCCCGTTCAGATTCTATTAACTTGATAACTGTAATGGTCAGAAGGACAGAAAGAACATGAAAACACATCCAAGTGGTGAAACTGGTATAATTTATATGCAGTTCTATGTATAGCTTCTGGCAAACTTAACATACTTTCTTTTTCTGTTCGTCATCCACCCTTGGAGATTTCCTAGAGCCATCTACTGGATGCAGACTGGTATCTTTCTGCATCGACAAACCAATGTTCTTCTCCAAGTTTATCCCTCTCCGAGGGGCATTCTTACCCTGGTGACTGTTTATTGACTGAAAGACGGAACCAAGTGGGCTTGGATAGAGAAACCAACTTTTAATTTTAATGATTTATGAATGTTACACCTTTTTATATTCATGGAAACATACCAATGTTTTGATGTCAGTGTTATTTTACAGGTTAATCTAAGCACACAAAAATGAACTTTAAGTACCCTTCTGAAAGAGGATAATGGGTACTTTCCATACAGATATATCAAGATGATAAACTAAATCCTACTCTTGCCTGTAAATTGCATTGAATTATATCTTTCTTCTTGCAGAGGCAAGTCAAGAACACTTAGCACATCCTAATGAGAGCACAAAAATATGTCATGACACTCAGTACAAATCAACAATGTTACAACAGTGCAATATGACAAGACTGCAGACAATACTTACCTGATTTTTGATGGTCCATATATATCCTGTTGTAAAGTCAGCAATGTTTCCCGCATCTGCAAAATCTCGGGGAAAAAGCTGGAAACTGGGCTGGATAAAAATAGAATATGAATGATAACAATTGACATAAATATGTATAATATGTACTTATGTGTGTCTACCTACTAACATACAAACTGACTATATGCTCAGTATGTATCACCATACAATTGTACTTTTCAATATGCAAAATATGCAACAGCACTGAATAAGCAGCATGCCAAACATAACATATTCCATGTTTTTGAAATCATTGTTATCAAGGGCTAATAATGTATTTGTTGTGTCTAAAGTCATCATCATCATCAAGGGCTAATAATGTGTTCCATGGTTTAATGTCATCATCTTCAAAGGCTAATAATGTATTCCATGTTTCTGAAGTCATCATCTTCAAAGGCTCATAATGTATTCCATGTTGCTGAAGTCATCATCTTCAAAGGCTAATAATGAATTTCATGTTGCTTAAGTCATCATCTTCAAAGGCTAATAATAAATTTCATGTTGCTGAAGTCATCTTCTTCTAAGGCTAATAATGAATTTCATGTTGCTGAAGTCATCATCTTCAAAGGCTAATAATGCATTTCATGTTGCTGAAGTCATCATCTTCAAAGGCTAATAATAAATTTCATGTTGCTGAAGTCATCATCTTCAAAGGCTAATAATGCATTTCATGTTGCTGAAGTCATCATCTTCAAAGGCTAATAAATGAATTTCATGTTGCTGAAATCATCATCATCATCAAGGGCTAATAATGTGTTCTATTATTTGATGTCATCATCATCATGGGCTAATAATGTATTCCATGTTTCTGAAGTCATCATCTTCAAGGGATAATAATATATTCCATGTTGCTGAAGTCATCATCTTCAAGGGCTAATAATGAATTCCATGTTGCTGAAGTCATCTTGATCAAGGGCTGATAATATGTTCCATGTTTCTGATTAGTCATCATCATCAAGGGCTAATAATGTATTTGATATTCCTGAAGTCATCATCATCATGGGTTAATAATGTATTCCATGTTTCTGAAGTCATCATCATCTTGGGCTAATAATGTATTCCATGTTTTTGAAGTCATCATCTTCAAGGGCTGATAATGTGTTGCATGTTTGACAATATTTGCAATGTAATCTGAATGCCTTAATATCAAAGCATCCTCAGATAACAATCTCGACTTGTAAAGATAATAGTAACAGCAACAACAATGATAATAATTTACAATAATGTACATATTCTCTATGCAATGTTCAGCTGAAGGGTCAACATTAAATTGTTCACATTATGTCAAAAAAATACACAAGCTACATAAGATTAGTACCACCACAGACTGGATGCAACAGATCACAGCAAGTTCATAAAAAAATTAAAATCATATTTTTGGTTAAAACCTTTTTTGATGCTACTGTTTAAAAGCAGCAAGGACTGAACATGATTCATCTTAGGTATTATATTCTTAATTAAACACAACTGTATATAATACTTTTGAATATTTCAGTATGGTGTTCTAGTTTATGTAGTTGCCTTTTAGCTCATGATTCTAAAGTGTTCACGTGCCAGTAAGATGCCGATTCTAAACTGATCAAGAATCCTAACTATGCTAGTAACATGCCTATTCTACTCTGATCAAGAGTTCTAATTATGCCAATAAGATGCCTATTCTAAATTGATCAAGAGTCCTAACTATGCCAGAAAGATGCCTATTCTAAATTGATCAAGAATCCTAATTATGCCAGTAATGCCTATTCTAAATTGATCAAGAGTCCTAACTATGCCAGAAAGATGCCTATTCTAAACTGATCAAGAGTCCTAATTATGCCAGCAATGCCTATTCTAAATTGATCAAAAGTCCTAACTATGCCAGTAATGCCTATTCTAAATTGATCAAGAGTCTTAATTATGCCACTAAGATACCTATTCTAAACTGACCAAAAGTCCTAATTATGCCAGTAATGCCTATTCTAAATTGATCAAGAGTCCTAATTATGCCAGTAAGATACCTATTCCAAATTGACCAAGACTCCTATGTAAATCAGATCATCATCAAACTGAGCTCGTGATGAAATGAAGCTTAACAGCAAATCTGGATGGAATCAAACAAAACATCTGAATGCCTGAGTCTTCACAATCACATGGATGACTACTCATGTTTGAGTCTTCACAATCCACAGGGATGACTATTCAAGTTGTATATCATATCAAGGAGCTGGAGTCATCTTCACAACCCATAGAGATGACTACTCATGTTTGAGTCTTCACAAGACACAGGGATGACTCATGTTTGAGTCTTCACAAGACATAAGGATGACTACTCATGTATGAGTCTTCACAATCCACAGGGATGACTACTCAAGTTGAATATCACGTCAAGGAGCTTGAGTCATCTTCACAAGCCACAGGGATGACTACTTGACAAGCTTTATCTTATGTCAAGGAGATAACTAAACAAATTACAGTTGTCATACCTTTTCAATAATGATTTCTGGAATGTCAGGAAGACCAGCAGGTTTCATCATGGACTGGGGAGCATTCTGTAGCTTCAGCAGCAACTTTCTGTCATACTTCTTCTTACTATCTGGAATGATTGAGGAACATTGCTCAAGAAGGATATCAAATTTGGAACTGTTGATCATAATTAGAAATCTGCAGGAGAAACCAAATATCTAGAAGAGAAATGCTGCAATCTTATAATAGTGGAAAAGTAATTTGTACATGTCTTAATATGATATAAGCTGCAGAACTGTGTGAAGTAGCTGATGGAGTTTTTTTTATTCTAAATGGACAAAAGCTCAAGTTTTCACTTGTGCAACCTTTTCGCCCCATAACTTGAAGAAATACCATCCATAAGCTTGTAAACATTATCAATCACATTAACTGACACTCAAAACCCTCAAGCTAAAATTTTAGTATAATGTTATTATAGACAAACGTCCCAAGTGGGCCTGATATGGCTTATCTTGCTTACATAACATTCAAGTTGACCATTTCATGAAGGAGGATTATACAGTATTGCTAGAACACAACACTTATAATTGATTTTAACTCAATAAAATTTATTACAAAAGAAAAGGCATTATTAATATGGTTAGTTCTCACATATAATTAGAGTTTTATACACAAACCTAATTACCATGTTTTATCAAAAGTGGATGGAAAATAAAGTCTCTAGAGAGGTAATACTCTCAGTCAAATAAATGCAAGATCATTTCATTAATATGCATGAATCTTGTTCATTATAAAATTCCTCTCAGATCTTGGTAGGTTAGATTTATGTTCCATGCTGTATATGTGAAAGTACAGAGAAATCAGCTTAATACAAGTTAGAGGATTCACAACATTTGGTCAGGAGTTCTGACTTCAAAAGAGAGAGGGTTTTCAATGACAATGGTGATAAATACCAAAAGCTTGGGCCACTCTGTGAGTGGTTTTCATCAATTTGAATGAGAACATTTGTTTGATTTCCAAGTCAGGAAATATCATTTTGACTACATCTGAAAAATGATTTTCTACCATAATGACAGACTGGGATTATCTATATAAACTTCAAATCACCTATGCAAAGATGCCCTGTATCAAATTTTGTAAATTCTGTGCAGTGCTTCTTCATCAGAAGTCATTTTGAAGTTTTTGCTACTTTTGGTAATACAGTAAAACCTGTTATGAGAGACTGATCAGTTGGCACTGTCTGTAACAAAATGAAAGGCTTTTTGCTAGGCTGCTTCCTGCCTTATTTAGTCAAAAAAATTTTAGGCATTTCTGAGAGGTTGTTACTGAATGATTTGTCTTCTCTCAGTAACTGTGGCCATACTGGATAGCGCATTGGCATCATTTGTAAAAGAAATTGAAAGGCATTTGTGCAGAATGATTTCTGAAAATTCTATCAAAATCTGTTTACGTTAATTTTTCTATTTCATCTGTTCTTAGTGACAACTGCCTTATTTGATGGCAGATCTGCAACATATATAAATATTCAAAAGACCTTGATAATATAATAATTTCTAACAAATTTAATCATATGCTCTTCAGTGGATTTTTTATTTTAAAAGGCCTTCCTATAAAAATTTAAAAGGCCTTTCCATACAATTTTAAAGATCTTTCCTATACAAATTCAAAAGGTCTTTCTAAGATATTTTAAAAAGCCTTCCTATACAATTTTTTGTCGAATGTTGTTTGTCATATTTATGAAAAACACTGTTTACTGGGTTTTTTTCATAACTTTGTTAATGGCAGCTATAGCTGATGGCAGATCAGGATGACTCACAAACATCTTAAAGATCTTTATACTATAATGCTTGCCTGATATGGATCCAGGGGCTTTTTTAGAAGCAGCTAAAAATAGAAACTGATGACTGATGAAGACCAATGCACACTGGACAAAGGTCCATACCGTAAGATTACTTGGCCTTATGGACAGGTAAGGTACATTTTCTGACCTTGGTACATCAGATTGATAAACTGTCATATAAACCATCACTGTATCAATCTGGCAAAGCATCGCACTGAATCCTGCTATAAAATATGGCAGATCACATTCTACAAAAAATACACATACAGCCAAATTTAATCTTATTCTGTACTACCTTTCTTTCTCTTGAACGTGCACACTGCATTTTGTTTTTCATTCTTTTCAACTCTTCCTGCAAGGCTTGCATCCTGTGCTTTGTTCTTTGAATTTTGCTCATCTTCCTCCGAAGAAGATCTTAACCAGCTGTCTTCTGTCTCCATGTGGGATGACTGTAGGCCAATGGTGGCAAACATCTTGTGCGAGGTTTTAGCTTTTGTGTTGTTCTGGTCTTGGTCTTCATTTTCTGTTATGGGTGTTGAAGCTTCAGACTTAGTGTGCTGAAATGATCACAGAGTCACTGATAAGTAAGCAGCAGCCTTCTTTGGTCACCTTTTGATATAAGTGGTGGAAACATTTAATGAAATCAATAATTTGAAAAATCTTGAAATATGTAGGTATAGGAAGACATTTTAATATATACTTAACACATAATACATTTTACATAAAGCTTAAATTACATACCTGTAAAAGACTAATCTACACATTTCTCTGGTACCATACCATTCAAGCTTTTATTTGGACATAATTTTAAACAGATATTTCTTCTCCTTAAACATCATGATTTGCAGATTGTTCTGGTGGCTTAGTGGTTAGAGCATCTGCCTCAGATGTGGGAGGTCACATGTTCAATCCCCAGCCAAGTCATACTTAAAGACTTATAAAAATGGTACTCACTCCTACCTTGCTAGGCTCTCAGCATTAATAGGTTAGTGTTAGGACTGGGTGGCCTGATGTCAGGATGATGTGACTGGATGGGACATCATGCTACATGCCTGCAGCATGATGCCCCAGTGCTAGACATCACTATAAACTGCCACACTACAGATATCATAGTGATATGACTGAGAAATTGTTAAAGCTACGTTAAAAATCCAAATCACACACACACACAAACAAACATCATGATTAACATTAAAGTCAGGCAAAGGTTTTATAAAGTATATATTACATTTTAAATATGCTTAAAGTATTTAAAATGTTTTCTAATCTTAGACAATGAACACAGAATTAGGTATACCATATTCATCCTCATAATGTGTGTTGTTTTGTGGGCTTAACACCATTTTTCAGGACATGATAAGCCTTACATGGCAGCCAGTATACCTGGTGGAGGAAGAACCCAGGATACCCAGGGAAAAACCACTGACCCACAGGAAGCTACTGGCAAGCTTTTCACTTACACATGCTGACCAAGACCAAGACTCAAACCCACATGGACAGAGGTGGGATGTCAGTGATCATACCACTTGGTTACCAAGGGCCCCTCACCCCTATAGTATATTTTCACCCTTTTAAATATGCATAGTTACCAAGTGTTCTTCAACTACACATAATTACTAAGTGTTCCCCTTTAATTACACATAATTACTAAGTGTTCCTATGCAACCCTTCTTATCATTTTTCCATGTGAACCAAAACACTATGTTATGACAACCAAAACACTTTGTTATTACAATTGAAACTCTTTGTTATGACAATTTCAAGTTTAAAAGAGGCCTACAAAATAAGCACTAAAGAAATAAAGGGACCATCTAGCATAAACAACAGTGAAGATTTTATCAAGATATGTTGATAATTTGTTGGGATATTTAAGATTATAATATTTCAGTGGAAACCCCTTTTGTCAAAGACAATGGTCTTAAACAAGTCTAATCATGATGATGTCATGGAGAAGTTGAAATATTTTGAGACAACACTGAACATTTTGTGAGACAAATTAAGAGTAATTTCACCTCAGTTTTAAACTGCAATATAACAATATCAATCAACAATAGTCATGTATATTTGAAATAAGATATATTTAAGAAAAACAATGAACATTAAAATTTGAAGGACATGAACAATATTTTTAAAACATGTTCATTTCTTACCAGGTTTACATTATAAATAACATTATTTTTGCATCAGAAATATTCTTGAGAATATAGTAAATTCAGCATCTCACTGACTTAATGGTAGAAGAAATTTTATTAGCCATAATATGAAAATGGAATAAATGTTTTGCTGTGTGCAACACTATTTAGTACTATATTTGGTACCTTAAACAAAAAAAAACTATTTTTTTTTTTCTTAAATCAGAGGGCAACACTTTGCCCTCATATCAAGAATAATTTATATTCTGCTGTGTAAAATACTGGTTAGGGTTACCTTTTGTACCTTACTTTTTCCGTATTGGGAAGACAACGGTCCTACTCCAAAATCAAACATAAAATTTATGCTTTGCTGTGTGGTAAGCAACACTACTAAGGGCAATTTTGTACCTTGAACAAACTAGGTCTTATTTTTCTTAGTCATACACTTGGGTCATGTCTTGTTCTCTCTCTCTGTGTGTGTGTGTGTGTGTGTGTGTGTGTGTGTGTGTGTGTGTGTGTGTGTGTGTGTGTGTGTGTGTTATATTATATTCAGACTTTGTGGGCTTATATATATACACACACATACAGAGTACATAAATAAGCTTCATCATTAGAACTTGATTCTCAAAACCCTATTTCTTGCAAAATAATTTCCTGACATATGAAAGAGAATAAAACCTTATTTCATTTTATTTCATATCTACACTAAATCCTCATTATGTCCCCAAAGTTCCAACAGATCATACAAGGAGTGCCAAAGGTAAAACAATTACAAGCTTCTTTTTGACATACCCCCATTTTTCATACATTTTTCTAAATATTTACCCCAAAATGGACCAGATAAATAATCTTATCACTTATTTGCATCAACCACTCAACCACTTAAAACCACTCTACCATTCAAAACCACTCAATCACTCAAAACCACTCAACCATTCAAAAATTCTACAAATTTCAAATGTTAAAGGAGTATCAATGACAACCTTCTTCTCGATTACTGATTTTTACAATACCCTATTTCTTGATAAACTCTCCAGAAATGTATCAAGAAATGAGCTAGTAACAAACTGCACATGTACAACAAATCATTATTAAACCAAGAAAATTTTAATTTAATTATTCAGCATTGGAAAAGAATTAATAAAGACTATCTTTCTCAATCTAAGTTCTTATATTTCTTCTTTTTCAGAAATCTACCAGCATTCTTAAAGTAGCCTGAGAAAAATAATCCATACTATGCATCTATATAACCCATCATTTATCCTACATTTTCAACAAATATCAAAACTGTGTGACACGGAAGCAATGAAGAGCTCTTTCATGGGCAGACAGACCTACAGACAGACAGAAAGACTGATGCACAAGCACATTCACAAGCCTTCATTGTGGGTATATAACAACTTTTAAATAATTCTAGAGAGCCTTACAACTCAACCCACATAAACATGAATATGGGTCAAAGTTAAATTTGATACTATAAAACCAAATGGTCATTTTCAGAGCCACATAACCATGAATGCCTGTTAAATTGGTGATGTTTGAACTATGTGAATTTTCAATTTACCATGGATGTTTTCCACTAAGTTCCTTATTGCTCCTTTATGCACAAAAAAAATTCTTTTTTTCACAGTATCTAAGAGATTTCACTACAAAATCAATTCAATCACAATGGCAATAATTAATTTCACAACTTGGCATGATTACAATCCCCAACAAACTAATTACTAATAAGCACATAAGCAACCCAACCAGAAGTCTTACTCAGAGTAAGCAGCCCAACCAGAAGTCTTACTCAATGTAAGCAACACAACTAAAAGTCTTACTGAATGTTAGCAACCTAACCAGAAGTCTCACTGAAATTTAGCAACCCAACCAGAAGTCTTACTGAATGTAATCAACCATGAAGAAGTCTTAATAATCAAAGATGTCTGGTTTTAGTTCTCACATCTGTTTCTTTGTCAAGTGTTAGCTGGCTCCAGGAAAACTTTGGAATATTTTCAAATATTCTATTCAGATGAAGTTTTTGGAAACATTATCCGTCTAACGAATTTGAATGTGACACAGGTGTGTGGACAGATCTCACCTTGGATGAAATCAAGGCATTTTATGGAATTTTAATTATTATGGACACCACGAAATTTGACAGGGATGAATTGTATTGGTCAGAAAGTGATGAGCACTGGCTTCTGGGATCCAAAATTGGTCAAGTTATGTCCAGAGATTGATTTTTTCAGATCAGACACTACCTGCGCTTCAGTAATGACAGGTGTGTTGCAAATGACAAATTACAGAAGGTGAGATATTTGTTAGACCATTTAAGACATGCATTCCAGTCTGAATATGTCCCTCACAAACAAGTTTAAAGGGAGACTGAGCTTGAAACAATACATGAAAGATAAACCAGTTAAGTTTGGAATAAAGATATTGGTTCTGGCAGATGCTGCAGACCTGCCAACCCTGATGAGCCCATCTCAGTAAGGCAGTTGATTTTTTCCATAAGTTTGAGCAGTTTTCAGTAAGGTATAAAATAAAATCACGAGTCATACTCAAATTGGCATATGATATCCAATAAACATAATTGTATCCCTTTCAGCTTTTATTCACAAGAATCTGAATATTCCTTTCATTCTTCTGTGTTGATTATTAACACTTTTCAAGAGGCTTATTTTCCCTTTCATCTTAAACGTGCATCTCTTGCTGGATGCCATTTTTAAAAAATTCTATAATCAACAGTTTGACCATGCAGACGCTTTGCATGAACAAATAGGTGCAGTTTAAAGTGTCTGAGGTGCTGCTGTAAAGTTAGTCTGGTTCCCTGACTAATTTCACTAATTCTAATATGAAACCCCGGATCCAAATCAAACACAGATGAACAAATTTTCTGGATTTTTCAGCAATGATCATTTTTCCATAGATTTTGCTTTTATGCCGTAAGTCCATATTTTAAGGGTAATTTTCGTAAGCCTTACAACAAAATTGTAAGGGTTGGCAGGTCTCACACTGTGACATCATATTGTTATAATTTTGAAAAAATGCAGACGTTGTGAATGGAAACCTTGGCCTGTCATCTAAGGTGGTAATTGCTCTTACCAAACCAACTGAAATGAAGGGCTATGAGATATACACTGACAATTTCTATACAAGCCCTCACCTGGCTGATAAACTGTACCAGCAGAAAACATACCTGTGTGAAACAATAAGAACAAATCGTAAAGATTATCCTAAAGCCCTGGTACAATCAAATCCTGCTGCTAGAGGAATGTGTAGAGGAACATCAGAATGGCTCATGAGTGGGCCATTGCTAGCATCCTACTGGAAAGACAATCATATTGTCTACTATCTTTCATCGTGTCACTGACCAGTAGCAGATCAAACAACAGGGCAGCAGAATAAAGATGGAACAAGAACTCAGCTTCCTTGTACACATACAGTGACAGATTATGCCAAATACATGGAAGGTGTGGACAGGTTAGACCAGAACACAAGATTGAATAAAGAAAATAAAACCATGCGATGGTATCGTCGGATAGAGATAAAATTGAGAGAGTGTGCATTGTACAACGCCTTTGTCTTGGAGGGTACAGTTGTGGATCATAATCCACCTTAAAAAGGAGCAAGAGACTTGTTGTCATTTCGCATGGATGTGGCCCATGAACTGATTGGAAATATTCAGCAAGTAACAAGAACCTTCAAAAGACCAAGACAACTGAACATTGATGAAGAAAGACTGGATGAGAAAGCACACTGGCCTGTGCCAAGTGGGAGTGTTGACAGACTGTGAAGCCTGCAACAAGAAGCACAAAAACTACAAGGCCAGCCATCCAGGTGTGTCTATGACAGATAATCCCTTCAAGCGCTCCAAAACTACGCTAATGTGTGACAAATGCAAAGTTCCACTGTGTGATAATGCCAGGAGCACCTGTTTTGTGGACTTTCATACAAAGGTGTATTACTGGCAGAGAAAACTTACCTGTGTAGTCTGCAGGTGACAATTGAATAAAGATTACATGTACAGACATTATAAATGACAGATTCTTCTATAAATTCAATTATTATACCGGTGTTATCAGTTTTATTTTACTTGAAGATAAAAGAAAAACAGCTGTGAAATGTATTGTTTTACTCACGATTAACTTTAACGAGAATTTGACAAGCTTCTACCTGTCAAATACCTGAAATAAAGACTTGCGTTGCTACTGGAATTATTCATGAGTACATCTAGAGTCAACTGAACAAGTTTTGGGAACTTTCTAAGTTTTCTAAGAGGTAAATAGATAATTACTTGTATTTTACCTGTTGTGTTACCTGTTTGCACCTGTATTTTAACAGTTGTAATAGATATGCACATTTTAGTGAATTAGTCATAAAATATGATTTTTAACCTTGATTTTTACACCTAATCCAGCCAGATGTCTTTAAAATTGGCAAAGTTATGTTATTTCAAAGTCCACAAGTCATTTTGCTTTAAAACTCCAAAGTTACTTAGTGTTGAGGATTCTATGCCTACAAAGTTACTTAGTGATGAAAGGGTTAAGACGTTCAAAATGGTAATTATTGACAATCAATGCATTACAGATACCACATGCAAGAAAATACTAGAAGCTCACTTGGCCTCTGGCAAAGTAAGCTAATAGCGATCCTGCATCAAGAAAGATGAGCACAGCAATGTGCATCAAAAGGGACATATGCATTCAAGAAAATTGTGGGCAATCACAGAAAACATTAACAAGCAAATATCTCTTTTGAGGAATGTTCAGAAACTTCAGCAAAAGTAAGGCCTTTTTGTTTTGATACTGAAATAGCACACATAAAATTGAGTTTGTGGCTTGTATGTATACACAAGGAAATGAAAAAGAGACCAGTTTCTTAAGGGGTACAAACATGTGACACTGATTGAACAAACATCTAAACATCCAATTTTTTTTAGAAAAAAAATGAAAAACAAAAGCTCCTTTTACAAAGAATAACTTGACATGGCATAGTTACATCTATTAACATGAACAAATCAATAGAAATCATTGTTAGGACTTGAAATAAAGGTTACAAACATTAAGAGCTACTAATAAATATTAAAACATTTCAATCGTACCTCCTGACCACTGACAGTGCCATGTGACCCCAAGGTATCCGATGAGGGGAGTGTACCACGTGCCTGTTGAACCTCTTGCATAATATCTTTCCCACTATTTGGGTCTATAATCTGTAAGACTGTGCGTTCTTTTTTCTTTGCTGGCAGCTGTCCTGGACCACTCATGCCTGAGGCAGAGGGTGGTCTATTCTGTTGCTGAGCGGCATTGTAGAAAACTGCTGGAGGATTGTTGTCAGTGTGAGGATGAGCATGAGGAGTGAAGTTTGCCGTGTTCTGCTGTGGCAGTTGAAATAATCCCTGCTGTGTGGTTGGCATGCTGTTCTGATAGGCTGGGGAGGACATTCTTTGTGGGTAGTTGGAAGCAGTCTGAAAGAACATGTATACATTTTGAAGATGGAACTGCAAAATTCTTAATGTTTCAGTAAACTACAATAAAAAAAAACTACACAACCATCTATTCAGAAGTAGCAAAACACTGGTCATAAGACAGCAAACTACAGACTGCATGAAGCATTTTAATGAAAACTCATAACAATATTACTGTTAATTCATGAGCAGTCAAAACTTTTTCAGAAGTAGTAACCACAACATGATTTTCAAGGCAACTGTTCTGGTAGCCACACTGGGAAGTCATATCCACAGCATTTTCGATTAAGACCAAGTACATTTAATAACCAGATGGAAACAAACAATTGCAAAGCCCATCTATACTATTACTAGTCTCTCAAAAAATAAAATAGAATATTTTTTTCCAATAGGTCCAAATATTCTAATAAGCTGATACAACCCAAATATTTATGTTGTTTTGGTGTAATTTCTTCCAATCACTGGTCTTCAGATCTGCAAGAGAAGACTTATTAACACTGTTTGCCCCTTGAAAACTGACTTTGCTGGATTAAAATCACAAGCTGAGCAACCATGGGGTGACAGCCAGCAGCATAGTTAATCCATCAATAATTATCTAGATAGGCACTACAGGAGGCCTGTATGAAAAATATGCAACATGCACACTCATCTAATTCTTGCACTCATTTACATGTACAACATAATTAACCTACTGTGGGCAACATTTCTCAATATAAAATCCCTGCACATGGTATTTGCATGACATGTCCAGCAGATGAAAAGTCTTTAAGAGCACATATTCAAAACAACCACTGCATTTCAGATCTTCAAAGTGCAATCATACCAGATTCATTGATTGTATTCAACAACCTCTACATGAACATGCATGTCAAGCTTAAAGTTCGAAATAATAACAAAGCAATTGTCTAATGGCTGGAAAACAATGTGCTATCACTATCTTGAGACGTCAGGGCTCCAAGTCTAAAGTATTGGTCGCAGAATGACAACCAACTTAATAATGCAGTCGCCATTTACAAACATTTGGGCATCACTGCGAAATGCATCTTGAAATATCAGCATCGAATCTTAAACAGGTTGTGTCAGAAATGTCTTCCCTTGTAGTTTTTTTATAGTGTGCGACTTGTAGGTAAATTGTAAGCAATGATACAAGCCCCCAAGATAGATATCATTGAGCTTGAGCCAGCGACTGTTCAGCAAACTTTAGTTGCCCATTAGAACTTTTGGTCGAAATTTCGAGCAGTTTACTTGCAACATGGAGCCCTGGACACACAAAAGATAATTCCACTAAGTGTCAGCAGAAATAGTCAAATACATTTGTATGGCATGTCTGATGCCGAAGCTATCAAAAACTGTCACTATAAAAAGGACATGTTACATACCATTTACTCAAAGGGACATGCTAATGAATAATATTACTTCAAGTCCATTTTAAATTGTGTTATACAATCTAGAGGTTCTCATACCATTGGCATTATGACTTGCTGTGCAGCAGAGCTATACTGCAGAGGGGGCATAAACATGATCTGCTGTTGTGTGTATAACCCTTGGCTTGGCTGAGGTTGACTTATCTGGTAGCCTGATGGCCGCATATTTGTCTGATTGAAATATGGCTGCTGAAAGAAAAAAAGATCAAGCAAAATTCCTTGAAATGATAACTTGAGGAAAATCTTCCAGTGACTTTTAATATGTAAATAACTGGATGGCTATTAAAAAAATATACAGTACTACAGAAACTACACCAGTATTCCTCCTATTCTTGTGATGTTCTTGCACAATTTTTCTTTTGTTTTTAAACAAATTGGTAAACATTTTCACATTTTTTGATAGTTGGCAAACATACACTCTGGAGAAATAAATACAAGGTGTTACTAGATTTAACAGCAGGATACATTTCTTCCTCCCAAGATTAACAGGTCATGAAGAGAATGAACTCGAATATTCCATACAAAAATGCTGGACATCTCATTTTCAGTTGAGACATGAAAAACAAAAACCTTATAATCTCCACCCTGACTATATTTATGGTAGAGCTCAAACAACATAACGATTACGTAATGTGGGAACACAGACAAATGCAGAAATTATTATCCAGTCTCAGCAACGAGGAATTCAGATGTTCTTCATGTTTATCTGAAAGGGTAATATCATCATTGACCGGCAGGACAAAGTATTCTACTTGCATTTTCAAGAACATGTTAAAAGGAGTTATTGAAAGCAAGTCTGTCACAGATGGTTATAATAATAGCGTCAAAACATGTCAATAATATTGCAAAAACATGTCAAATCGGTTTATCTTCTCATTTTTGGGGGGCAACCAATTATCACCATTCTCTAAAAGACCAGGTGTAATACAAGTAATCCTACTTGTTTTAATGTGCAAATAATGCTTCAAATATCTATCAAATCTCTTAGCTATGAGCCCAACAATTGAAAGCATTAGTGAATATTTCAAATTTTTGGGCATCCATTTAAAATTTTTGGGCAACAATCCTTATCAATTTGACATTTGAAAAATAAAAAAACAAAGAACAGTCACCAAATGTGGAGGTTTTAGTTAAGGAAAACTGAAGAGCAATAATAGTAACAAGTGCCCCTTATTGGGACTTGCACTTCAAATACAGAGAAATTTCCAGAGCTCAAGGCCATTCTGATGGTCTTCAGCAATTAAAGATTTTCAAATTAGCTGCTGTGGTGGGCATATTATCAGACTGGCAATATTTTCATTTAGAACAAGACATCAATATAAGTCTGGTAGAAACCACATGTTCATGCGACTTCCTGTTCTCATGAGGTGAAGACAAGGTTTTCAAAATGGGTGCAATAATGGCCATATTAGCTATCAGAGCTGCATAATTTTCAATCAAGTCCAACTAGACATCATAAGGAGTCTTCCGGTTAAAACCAAATGTCCATGCAACTTTTCACTAAGAAACAGTTACTGATTTTCAAGATGGCTACAATGAAAACCGCATGTCAATATTACTTACACGGAGGAATAGCAACAAAACATTTTCAAGGTGGTTGTCATGATGGTCATATTGTATGTCAGATCAGCACAATTTTCATTTAAGACCATCTCTGTAAGGCAGTCGATTTTTTTCCCCATAAGTTGGAACCATTTTCAGTATAAACAAAATATCGTGTACTGCTTTTGCCAAGCTAGAAAACATGCATTTAAAAGCCTAGAAGTGTGATACAAGATGCAAGGTAAACATTGTGTTCAACCATAAAGTTGGCCGGGTTTACTTGAACCATAATTACCTCCAGTACAGTTTCACAAACTACAATTCCAACTCCAGGGAGCTCAATGGCTTCTTCATACCTCAAAATCTGACTTAGTACATCAAACAAAATTTCATGTTGCTGTGGTGACAGTAAAGATATTTGCCACATGTCCAACAAATGTAGTTGTTGCCCTTCCTTACTTTTACTCCAAGAATCTGCACGTTCCCTTTCTTCTGTACTATCAACACTATTAGGTTTATTGTCCCTTTCATCCCAATTGCCATTTTAAAAATTAACAATTAACAATTTAAAGTGTCCGAGGTACTCTGGTCAAGTTAATTTGGTTCCTTGATCAATTCCATTGAATATAAGACATGTATCAAACCTGGACAAGCCTGTATCCTGATTTAACGCAACCATATTTCTGTAATTTGTGCTCTTATTCCATATATCTGTATTTTAAGGGTCATTTGCATAAGACTTGGGGCAAATCGTAAGGGTTGGCAGATCTGAGGACCATGAAATTAGTCTGAAAATCACGATGTTATATAATAATCAAAGTACAGCAATAACAAGATTTTCAAGATGGCTGCTGTGGTGGCCATAATGAAGGTATGTGCTGCACCGTTTTCATTTAACCCATTTTATCCTGAATACGACTACGGGTGTAAAACCTCATTCTATCCTGAATACACCTGTGGTCGTTGTATCCCATTTTATCCTGAATACGACTACAGTCATACTCTACTATGTATGTGTGTAGCGTCTCTAGAAACACGTGTTATACATCACAAATACTTGTGTACTTCTTCACCAACACAGGAAATGGTTAAAGCACGCATGCGCAGTGAAATTCTAAAAAAACGTGGTTGGAAAAGAAATTGTTGGTTTGAAAATCAATCGATAAAATGATGGATGACAACTCAGATGTAAACATGGATATTGATAGCGAAGGTAGTGACATTGAAGTTGACGATTTGGATGATTCTGATGATAATATTGACTTAAATGATGGGTTAGAATTGAATCAAGTTGATGAAAGAGATGATGCATGGCTTCATGCACTTTTCAACAGTGATTCGGAGAATGAAGCTTACTTTGAAGGCTTTCAAGAGGAATGGGTCCAGGATGATTTTTCTCCTCGGTTGCAGCCACGATTTAAATTGATAAAAGGGGCAACTGTTCAACACCCAGAAGAAGCCGATGCACAACATTACTTTGAATTACTTTGGGATGATTTAATCTGGAAAAAACTTGTTGATGAAACAAACCGTTACACTGAACAGGAGTGTAGAAAAGATCCTCCCCCACCAAAGTCACCAAGATGGACGCCAGTCGATATTCCCACAATGAAGGCTTTATACGCTTATGTTTTGCCATGGGAATAATTCGTCTTCCATCAAGACATAATTATTGGCGACAAAATAAGTACATATTTGTCACGTTCTTCAATAAAATCTTGTCTCGTGACAGATTTGATCTGATTTGGAGATACTTGCATCTCCATGACAACGAAGAACAAGCTGCAGAGCCTCAGCCAGAGGGAAGACCAGATAAACTGAAGAAAATTAGATGGTACCTGGATTATTTAGACCAGAGATTTTCATCAAATTTCATCCCCAAAACAAATGCAACTATTGATGAAAGCATGATAAAATTCAAAGGAAGACTCTTTTAGACAGTATCTCCCAGCAATGCCAACAAAATGAGGGGTGAAACTATGAAATATGGCCAATAGCTCAACTGGTTACACGCACAGATTCCAGGTATACACCAGCAAAGAAGATGGGCAAGAAAAGGGGCTGGCTTACAGAGTGGTAATGGATCTCTGCTCACACATGTTCAGAAAAAATCTGACAGTCTATTTTGACAACTTTTACACAAGCAGATTTATTGAGAGACTTGCATACTAGAGGGGTGATGGCCTGTGGAATGGTCCGTAACAACAGGAAGGGGTTGCCAAAAGAGTTGCTGCCAAAACAGCTGAAACTGAAGAAACATGAATACAAAGTCGCATAGAAGGATGAACTTACATTTTGTGTTTGGCAAGATACAAAAACTGTTTGTGTCTTGTCAAATTTTCATGACCCATCATCACGTGGCTTTGTAAACAGACATTCTGGTATGGCTGTTCAGCAACAGGTTCAAGTTCCCAAAATGCTATTGGATTACCAGCAAAACATGAAAGGAGTAGATCTCTGTGACCAGATGGTTGGGTACTATCTTCTTCATCACCGGTCAAAAATATGGTGGCGTCGAATTTTCTTTTACTTAATGGAAGCTTCAGCGTACAATGCGTATGTGATTGCACGGGACACAAATCCAGAGAATGTCAAAAGTTAGTGGCCAACATTTCAGAGCTATCTGGAGGACTTAGTTGCATCTCTGGTTGGTGACACTAGAGCTGGAAATGCTGCAGCACTTGTTCCAGAGCCTACCAGAGTAACAGTGCAACATACCATTGAAAAAATGTTTGACAGAAAAAAAACCTGTCATGAATGTTCACTGGCCGCTCAACCTGGAGAGATAAGAGGGGTGACAAAATTTGGTTGCAGGGAATGCAATGTCCCTGTTCATACCGAATGCCAGGGAAAACACATTACTAGGTGTATAAACGCTTAAAAACTGATGTTTAGACAACAACTGATATAGAATTGGCAGTTTTAAAAATGAAGTATGTTTTTGCAATGTGATGTGGACATTTTTATTCACCATTAAAGTAATATTATTATTACTGACATAGTGATGATGTGGACTTCAAAATTTGGACAAAAATTGTACTGATTAATTACCTTTATCTTACTGAAAGATTTCTAGGATTAATTTGTGACAAGTTTTCCTGAGAAACTGCACGCTGAAGTACATGTTCTAGATTGTGAACTAAACAAATTGTTCCAAGTGTTTTGTTGTTCAATTTTAGTAAAATTATTATAACTTTTGAACCAACAGTGCTAGAAACTTCAAATTTGGACCAAAACACTAGAAATAGAATTATCTTTATTTTATTTGCATACTATTTGAGCATTTCATTCATCTTCATGAAGAAAAGATTCACTGAACATCATGATAAGTTTCTTAATTTGTTTTTTTTTCTTTCAAGCCATATTTCAAAATACAGTTGTGAGCACGTACATTGGTAAATTTTAACAAAACATATATCACTGTGTTGCAAATTTTATTACCTTTTCAGAGATACATAGTTTTATATACTTTAAAAAAGAAATAACAATGTTGCAACATTTTTAGTAAACATGGTGAAGGTCATCACAATTTCTGCTACTGCTGCTGTATGAGGCTCCATTTTACCACAGTGTATTTAGAATTGCTTCTCAGGAACCAGGCACAGCAGTTGAAATTGGTAAACAGGTTAAAATGGGTTAAGGCCAATTAGACCACGGGATTAATGCATGTAAAAACTGTCATGGTAATCCTCCAAATAGGGCAAGAGGAGTAGTGACAACAAACTAGTTCTAACAGACAGCCTGATAGCAGATGAAAGACCATACCAAAAGCACTTCTGGGTAAAAAACCTGGGAAATTAGATGCTTCACTCAATATTGTATAAACAAAGTTCAGCTTTCATTCATCTAAAATTTTATAAGAAAGAATTAAGGATCTTTTAAATTCCATATCCTCCTTCTAGGAAACTACTTGCAGCATATGTGCTGGGTTCATAAACAGTAAATCACAGCAATTTCTTTGACACCATATCCACCCCATGGTTATCATTGGAAGCCATAAACTTATGTGTACAGAGCTATGCTACCAGAGAAGCTGCAAGAACATAAACCTTGCAATGTCAATGGAGCAAGAAAAATAGGTCACTGTAATCTACTTTTCCACAAGGGCAAACGTTTTTCTCAAATAAAACAATTTCATGGCTGAACTTTCAAGTGTTTAAGAAACTATGAAAAAGCAAGAACTTCAAATGATCACTCAAACATAACAGTTGATGTGACCTCCTTTTGCACGTGATGAGCAGTACCATCCAGAACAAATCCATCAATCAGGTTCACAACATGCCAGAGTGTAAAAACTGAGCTAAATGCAACAGCTTTATGTTTACACCTATGCCAACAGAAAGTATCTTTAAATATTGATGTGTCTCTCAGGCAAGAATAAATATGACAAAGATTATTGTATAAACAGATGAAGACCACCATCTCTTTGACTGTAAAATGGAGTACTTACTTGTCGTACGCCTGTACTATTCTGATACATGGCTGCTTGTGAGGGGTTACCTCCTACTGGCATACGAGGAGCAGTGTATGCTTGCTTGTTTAGATCGTGTGCATTAGCATAATCATACGGGGGGACAAACTGCTGGAGAAAAAAAATAATAAGAAGCATTACTGTGCTAATAACAACTGAACAAATATCAGCCTCCCCTTACCATATCAGGAATTTAATACGTGTCTAAACAACTATCCCATTTGTAATTGTTATTCTGAGAATGGAGTTTGTGTTTTTCCCTTTCCCATACACTGCTTTTGTGAAACATTGTCAGCCAATCAATCCCCATATGCTTCTTTGAACGTTTATTGTTATGCCGTATGGTATGTGCTCAAGGCAAGCATCGTGCACCAAAGATCAACAAATGTCCTTCAAAGGGACTTGCACATTAATAGGTATTCACAACCATTTCTTTTTAATTAATAAGCTCCGAAACCATCTGCCATTCTAAACTAATGAGATTTTCAAATAAGCCACTGTGGCAGTCATAATGGATGTGTTTTCATTTAAGACGAACCAGATAACGTTATAAGACTTAAGCTGATCTGACAATTGAGTCTGGAGAATTAGTAACAAGATTTACAACATGTGCTCTGTGGCAGCCAATTGAAACATCGACATCTGCATTCAGAACTTTCGATCATAATTTGCCTTCTCCAGTGCTTTACCTGGCTACTTTTACTTTACATCTAGCTACTATATATATATATATATATATATATATATATATATATATATATATATATATATATATATATATATCCCCATTGGGGGAGGTCAAACAAAACCCCCACCTACTTTGGCAACTCACTCTCCAACTTTAAATTTAAGGGAAGGTCCTACATCTAGCGAAAACCCCATGTTAATATACTTTTCCATTTATTAGAATGTCAATTTTAAATACAGCTGCCATGATGTGCACACTGGATGACATATTAGCACTATATTCATTTATTACCAAGACGCGACAAAATTTAAAGTTGTTTACATTGGTGCCCATACTCAATATAAGATCTGCCCCAAAATTTTAGTTAACATCAACTAGTCATCATAACAAGTTTTCCAGATGAAGAATTTTAAGATGCTGCAACAAGGTTGATAACGGATTTTCACCATTAAACTTAAAACATTTGCATGCTTTATTTCTACAGCTTGATAAGCATGGTAAAGAAATTATGGCAATTTTCAAAATGAGAAAATCACAACCAAGGAAGCACACATACAACAATATTTAATATGCTTAGTATTTTCTACCATTAAATCAGCAAACTGCACAAACACACTTGACACAAGCACTCCAAAACACATCAGCCAGTCCGACTCTTGCCTTTTAACTTACTCATTACTGTCATTACTGTCATATATATGTATCAATTTCAATGGATTCCATCGTTGTTGTTGTTGTAGGGTTTAACGCCATTTTTCAGCACAAGATAGGCTATATATGGCGGCCAGTATAAATGGTGAAGGAAAGATTTCAGATATAGCTTCTGTATTAAAACCTACTTTCACGCTAATGTTGACACTCTTTGTATATTGCATGAATTCTTCATATAATACCCTGCATTCTGGTACAAGAATTATTAAAATCTCTTAATAAATTAAAAAAAGTTGTGACCTTTTGAAAATTGTCGTTTCTGCATTTATTTCGGACATTCAAATTTTTGCCCTTTTTCCTGATTTTTATGATCTGGTATGGCAAGTTTCATATCCACTGGCCCAGAAAAAATTGGGCTTTGTTTTCAGAAGGTTTTCACACAGGAACATACTTTAATTTTCATTTAAATGTCACAGTCGTATTATAGCAAGGTTGCAAAGTCATGGAAAAGCTCAATTTCTGGCTTTTCCAGTAAGGCCGTCCTCCATAATTTTACTGTTTTACAGTGAACCTAATAAAAAGGATTTTTTGTATATGAGTGTAGTGCTTGCATTTCTTGAATAACAAGGCTGTATTCTAGAAAGGACTGCTTCTATGTAATTACGCCATACGAGTACACTTGTCCATAGACTTGCATGCACTATCCATATTTACCACTTAAAAAGCTTATTGACTTTGATGTAATGCTGGATGCTTTTCTTTTTATGATTCATGGCTGTCGAATCCTGAGTGCAATAAATGGCTCCATAAAGATTTAAACAAGGAAAGTAGTGGAGCCATTGCAAGTCTATGGACAAGCGTACTCTTATGGCGTAGTTACATAGAAGCAGTCCTTTCTAGAACACGGCCTGTCTGATTAATGGGAAAACAAATTATTGATTTTTGGGGATGGGGATATACTAATATCACATAATCCATATATGTTTATGCACAAGATATAACTTAGTGAAAAAAACATAATTACGCCAAAAGCGTAATGGGTGGAATGTACATTTCGCTACGAATGCATCTTAGATGCAAACTTGATACTTACAAATTACATACTGCTGTAGTTCTTTTTTTTTTTTTGATGAAGGAACAAATTCACAATTCCATAAATTTTCATTTTAAATACAAAAATGCACAATGTATGAAAGTGAACAAAATCAGTAAATATTTGACTGTTCCAAAGTCATTTTGCTGAAGCTTTATGGCTGAATTTTCAGAACAGGCACTTTCAATACTGGATCATTTTCTGCAAGGGGTGGGAGACATGATACAAGAGCCTTTGATAGCTAACTTAAAATAAAAGTCTGGGGTACTTACTGATGGAATACTGGAATACTGATAAGGGGTCTGGAAGAAAATACCAGGGAATTGGGTGCCTTGAGGATCTGCTTCCTGTGTCCCAACTGGAAAAAAAGGTTTAAGTAAATCAGCACCATCTGACAAAAATCCTGCTTTTCATCCATATCTACATGCTTTGTGATTTCTATTATTCACATGAATATCCATAAACCCCTTAAGCCAATCACTGTAAGCCAGAAAAAAATTTCCCTCATGTTCATCCTAGCAGAGATTAAGTGACCCAAATAGATCATTTCTTCCAAACATTTGTTGATCAACATAGTCACTTTTGGTTGATGTTTATAGGCTAGTTTCATTGACTCGGTGACGATGTATTATTGCTTACTTGCACAGTAAAACTTGTCTCAAGAGACCACCCAAAGATGAAGATCACCAATTACTTGACCATAAAACTGACAGTACTTACCGTATATACTCACGTATAAGCCCGTTCGCGTATAAGCCAACCCCCCCCAACTTGACTAGGTAAAAATAGGAAAAATTGCATGACCCGCAGATAAGCCGACCCCCCTTCTTCAAGGCTTTATTTTTTTCCTAAATTCTTCGGCTTATACGCGAGTATATATGGTACTTGCAGCATGCCCACACTGTTATGATACATGGCTGCTTGTGAGGGGTTACCCTCTGCTGGCATACCTGGAGCTGTGGATGCTTGCTTGTTAAGATCATGGGTATTAGTGTAACCAAACAGTGTGGAAAACTGTTGAAAAAATTATAAAAGAATGCATACAATCAAGTTTTTCATTTGTTGTATTTGTAACAAAGAAACTAGATTTCTTTGCAATACCAGGGTCTTACCTTGAACATGTGGCTGCAAAATTTACATGAAACAAAAATCATGCTGAAAAGCAAACCAGGGATTCCTGCAGACTTTACAAAACAAATTCCATGACTTTTACAAAACTTTCCCAGGGCCATTCCACAGAACACAAAGGCCACAATATCTTGCATTGTCAACCATTTATCGATCATAATTATGTCATGTTTGAAACAAGTCATCTTAATCGGTGCTTGGAACTCTATAAAATTAGCAGTTATCAATTTGTTGAACTCTATTGTTAGAAATTCCATGACTTTTCCAAATCTTTGCAAAGTTTTGAGAAATTCCATGACTTACAAAGGCCCATGAAATTTATCTTTTTAAATTCCAAAACTTTTCCATTATTCCACGACCTATGGGAAGCCTGGCAAACAAATGCATGAAAATTGTGCACAGTATTAGTCACCATTTCAAATTTCAAACTTTAGGTCTCCAATCCCTAACAATTTGGTCACCACTGACATTGAGTGTAGAATAAAAAATGGAGTAGGAAATTAATTAGTGACAAAAAGTAACATTACCTTCATTTCCTTTTGACAACAGTCTAATTGAGCCCTAGTGTTATCTGCATTTATTTATTAATGAACAAACCACATTGATCTGTTGGCCATATTTTTAACATTGAATAAGCATACCAGTAGCCACAATGCATGGTCAGTCTCTTCAGCAGTCTTGAGAAGAAGTCATTTTTTTAAACACAAGATTGACATTTTTTGTGCAAAAGTGAAAGGTCTTCATATCACAACACTTCAAATTTTCTTGAAAAGTTTTAAGAATAAGTTGTATTATTTATCTCGTTTTAGTAACAGCACCAATATTTAATGGCTGAACAGCATCACTGGTATAAACTTGAAAAAGCAGAAGCTTTCTGCAAAGTTTTTCTTATTTTTTAAAAAACAAATGTTGACTGATGATGCTTGAAATATATATATGCTTCTTTCAATTTTTAACTTTGAATTATTCCTAGCACTGCCACTACCACAGCAAAAGGACAAGAAAAAGAATTCAGTCAAAAGTTTTTGGTACACTTGAAGCTTTTAAAAATTTAAAAAAGGGCATTATTCATTATGCTATGAGGTGCTGGCAAAGGCATTATTCATAATACTGTGGGATGAAGGGCAAGGGCATTATTCATTATGCTGTGAGGTGCTGGGCATTGGCATTATTTATTATAGTATGGAGTCCTGGGCAAGAACAGTATTCATTTTACTATGGGGTGCTCTGCAAGGGCATTATAAATTATACTACGGAGTGCTGGGCAAGGGCATTATAGATTATACTATGGAGTATGGGCAAGGGCATTATAGATTATACTATGGAGTGGTCAGCAAGGGCAAAATAAAATATGAATATGGAGACTGCAATATTGATACAGGTACAATCCCTGTTCATATGCAAATGAAGGCACTTTGATCTTGAGATCACATAAATAAAATAGGTGATTGTGCCATCAAGCCAGTTCATGTTTACAAAGTTGAATAATTTAATTAATATTTGCAGGTTAAGGGGAGTTATTCAAGTTACATCTGTTTTCACTATTAAAAGAAATATGTTGATATAACAAAATGCTGATGCATTTATGATATAATGAACTCACATATTGTAAATATGATACCATGAAATCAATTAATGATATCACACATTCAAACCACCAGACAACGGATACAAACATGCCTGATCAATTGACAACAAACAAGAATATGGACACATCCAAAGTCTGCGTTTATGGCAAAATATGTAGATATATGAAAAGGGGCTTAAAATTTGTCATACCAGGATTGTCTGTTTGCCGATCCTAAATCTAGGACAACCTGGTGAGACAGAGGAGGAGATGGGCCAGGATATGCACCAGAGTGATAAGCACCACCAAGTGCTTGAGGATGAAAATGTATTCAACAACAAGGTGGTGAATATGGATGCTTTGGTGGATTTGAACAGGGGACAGGAACTGGATGCTCAGTGGAGGGCTGCAATGGTAAACAAGAGTATTATTCAGCAGAATCTGTGAGTTCAAACAAAACGGCATGGAAACAGTTTGATGAGGATGCAGACCAAATATTGGAAGTTACTGTGGCAGGAAGTGTTGACAGAAAGGTAGAAACCATAGGCATCATGGGAAAAGGTTGCTTTGGGATAGACAAAAAGAAGCAAAGATATGCATTGCCATGAGAAAAACATAGACTTTGGGAGATTCCAGCTGCAGAGGCTGACAAGACAGTATTGCAATGCAGCTGATGAAAAAAAGAGACTGTGTGACCTCAGAGAAGGTGAAAAGCTAAAGACACTGAGAAGAGCAGAGAACATCAGAAAGAACAGAAGGAAGCATATGCAAAAGAGAGAATAATTCACAGCCAATCCATATGGCTTCATAAAAAAAAGTTGCTTGGAGAGGTAGAAGAGAGAAATACTTACATTAAATTGGCAGTGAGAAAGACCTTGGAGATCAGCCCAAACATATAAACCCAGAAGAACCAGCAGCTGGAGTCATAACTTAAACACAATTGGGATCCAGAAATGTAGTGGCTCAGCAGCTGAAGCATTAGACTCGTGATCAAAAGGCTGCAGTTTTAATTCCAACATCTGACTACTGAATTTATCAGGATTTATTTCAACTTCAACTTCATGGGTTTCTTTGCTTATTTACAAATAAATTTTCAAGTGTTTCAGGAAGGCAGCATAATGAGTTTCATTAAAGTTAAAATTACACAATGTACAGTTGCAACAGGTTGTTGGTAATGGTGCTTAATAAAAAAAAACTTAAAGCACAATAGATGTGATAGCATATAGAGACAAATGTTTGAGGCTATTTAATGTGGCAATACTAGCAACTGTCAAACTCTGTTAAATGAAACATAACAAACTTGCTTCAAAATATTAAAGAATTTCAAAAGTGATTAAGTTTTTGTTCTATTTCTCCACAAACAAATTCAATGACAAGGTTTTCATAAGACGTATGTTCTACTTACACATAATTAAATATGTAAAGAAATCATCATACTTAGAAACCTTTTACTGGTATGCGTCAGAAACACTTTCACCTATCCAGCCTAGAAGCTACATTGCATTGTTCATAAATTCCTACACAGCTTTTGTTTCTTTAAAATGTCTTCATCCACAAAACTGTAACAATTCATTGGTATTTTACAAACTAATCTTATAAATAGTTTTCTTTGGTGGTTTTTGAGAACTAGTTATTATAAAATTTTGATGCATAATTGCAATCATTTTTTTAGGCAGGCTTGTAATACATTGAACTTAGTTAAGCTCGTAATACACAGAACTGTCAGGCTTCTAATACACAGAACTGTCAGGCTTCTAATACACAACTTAGTCCAGCTTGTAAAACACAGAACTTAGTCAGGTTTGTAAAACACAGAACTTTGTCACTGGCTTGTAAAACATAGAACTTAGTCACTGGCTTGTAAAACAGAATTTAGTCAAGCTTGTAAAACATAGAACTTTGTCAGGCTTGTAAAGCACAGAAATTATTCATCTTGTTTTATTAGTATCATTAGAAAGAAGCACTCATGTAAGATAGATTTAGTATCATATATTCTACTGAATGGGTGTTTTCCTGTCAACCAATACATTTGCTTAATTCCACCTTCAGTTTTGGCTGCAAATACTGTCTAGTCTAATTCTATTCACCTGTGATGAGGCAGATGCAACAGGATCTATAATGAAAGGTTTTGACTAATATGACTGATGAAGGAACTATGAAAGGCTTTGGAAAACATCTATTTTTCCACATTTTCACAACGGAACATGTATAATTATACATTTTCACTACTTAACTCATTCAATGTGACATTGCTAATAATGAACCTATATAATGTGACAAGTTCACAAACATCAATACCTAATGTACATTCTGGCAACAATAGTGGATAAAAAAATTGGTACCACTTTACATTTAAGGTACCACTTTACATTTAAGATAATCTAGACACCATTTAAAGACTTTGCATGAAGACCTCATGCCAATATGACCATCCATTCAGGAGAATTTGTGGCAAGATTTGCGGCATTTTCAATGCAGCAGTAATATTGCATATATGCAGGGCAGCATTATCAATAGACCTAAATCGTTATCTTGATGACAACCTATATCAATATGACCATCAATCCTGGAGCAGTAGCAATCACAAGAATTTGACGCTGGCCAGTGTGGTGGTCATATTATCTCTCAGATTGGCATAGGTTTAATTTAAGGCCATGAAGATACTATTACAAGTCTTCTGGTGAAAACCCCATGTTGATATGCCTTTCGATTCAAGAGCAGTAATAGTAACAAGTTCATCAAAATGGCTGTCACAGTGGCCATATTGGATGTAATATTGGCACCATTTATATTTAGAACCATCTAGACATAATACGAAGTCTTTCAATGATAACTCCATATTGATCTGACCATATATTCTGGAGGAGATAAAATAACATTTTCAAGATGGCCTACTGTGGTGACCATATTTGATATCTGAGCAGAACTATTTTCATTCATGACAAACCAGACATAATAAATCTTCTGGTTAAAAAAATACCAAGTCAATATGACTTTCCATTCCAAAGAAGTAGTGATAACATGATTTGATTTTCAAGATGGCTGCCATGGTGGCCATTAGAAAAGTCAGATGAACACCATTTTCATTTGGGACCAACAAGACATCAAAAGAAGTCTGTAAGTGAAAACCTCATGTTGATATTACCTTCCATTCAGGAGGATAACAATAACAATGTTTTACAATGTTTTACACCATTGTGGTGTTCATAATGGATGTCAGAGTACCATTATTTTAACTTAGGACTAGGATAAACATATTTGTTAACTTTCATACGAATGCATCAAGTAGTTTAGCTGGAGTAATGATAACAAAATATGTGCTAATGGGCTGTACATCAGACTCTGGACACCAGACCATCACATAAGGTCTTCTGGATTTGACCAAAAAAGCTAAATGTTGACAAAACTTAGATGCCAGGATGGTTAAATTATGTTCTGTGGTTTCTGAATATAAAACTTTTAGGGTTTAAAATGTTCAACACTTTAAGAGGCAATTAAATTTTTAGTAGTAATGGCCATGTTTGACAATGGATTTTAATATTTTTTAATAAACATAAAACTCCATGAAACCTTCATGTTTTCTGTCAAAACTGATCATACTTTGTTCACCCATTTTGTGGATAACACCACTTAAAGGTGTTTCTTTTTCAACAGTGGTGTCCACATTGGGGCATTTATGCCCAGCTACTTTCTATTAAATTTAGTACAATTCTTCTTAACAGGTTGTGGGGGTTACTGGAAGATTTTGTCTTCCATAATTGCATTGCACATTTGCAGAATGTTGATGGATTAGCATCATTTCAAAAAAACTGAGAGGTCTTCATGTCATGATGTTTTCTACAAACTTAAACTTCCAAGCCTTTTGAAACGTAACAAGTTCCACCAATTAGATTCCAGAGCCCCAGGTAGCCATGTGGTCTAAAGTACTCGCCTTTACCAATCACTGCTGTCTCACCACTCTCCACATGAAAAGTAATGAGTTCCACCAATTATATTCCAGATTACCTCATTCATAAGCACAGATATTGCTCATAAGTAAATTTATCCAGACTTTCACCCAACTTTGAAAAGCTGCCTTTCTTTGAACAGTGGAAACCCTGCCAAACATTGAACAGACAATCCAGATCACTTGGCCTTATCCAAACACTACTTACCTGTTGAATACTGTTCTGGTAAATGGTTATTTATACTAGGCACTGTACATGTATGCTTGCTTGTTCAGTTCATGGTGCTAGTACAGCCGAAGTGTGTATGATAAACTGCTAGTGTAACCAAGTCTGTGTGACAAACTGCTGACACAAAAATTTAAAAGTTTTTACTACAGTGTACTAGTCTTTCATGTCCATAAAAAAAATACTTAGGGTTATCAAAGAAAGAAGAAAGGTACGCAGAGCAAATAATTTTAAAGTCAAATATTTTGAGTGAATGATCAGCATTGCAAACTTTTAAAATTGTGTTTCCATGTATCCTCAACTTCTCTAATTGACTAAAGCTTAAGAAAGGATGTATAAAGTTCAGAAGAGGGTGCAAGTAAGACATACTGAATAAATTAAGTGCTATAGCAACTAAATTTTTCTACTAATCAACTACTAGTTAATTAAAAAATCAACTATGTTGACCAGATGGGATATAATTGATACTATCATTGAAGTAAAGAACACCTGTGAACAAAGCATCTGGAACTGAGGTTTAATAGAGTGAAAAATGTTTTGTTAAGTTGAATTCTATAATTACATATCAAAAAGACCTATTTTACAACTACAAAAAAAAAATGAACCATTGAATGACACTGACAAAATTTGAGTTTACCAAGCATTAATTTTCCTCTTATGCTTCTGTCTACTTATGGCAGTTGAGATTTTCTATTTTTCATCTGTAAGTTTACTAACCTCTTCTGTAAATGATTAAGGAAGAAATTTTATTTCATAAAGATCTTTCTATGAAGACCAAAAAATAACTTACTATGTACGTATAGAAAGGCAATACCCTTCAAGGACTCATCACAGTCTCTTCACTATTGTGTATATATATATATATATATATATATATATATATAATGATATTTTTCTCTCGTCACTTATAGCATTATATTGCATTTCGGGGTGGGCATGCTGAATCACATACCAGTACCTCATTTCTGCGACCATTTTTAATCATATTTCTAATGTTCATGTAATTATGCAGGATTTTAATATCATATTGGGTTCAAAATTATCCATAACAACATCAGTCATGTATAAATACGCAAAGTTCTGAATCAGTTCCAATATTTATATGGTTGATGTACCAGGAGAGAAGAAGAAGGATCAAATACAGTGACAGGGGTTACTACAGAAACTACGTTAGACCAACCAGGTTTGGACCCATTTACAACCATACTGTGTTCCCAACTAAATCTCAATGGTGAGCAGCACCCACTCTTTTCAAGTTTATTTTAAAGAATAACTATCCATTTTCATGTTTGCGGATGGAGGTGGGATCTTCTGAGTGTGTTCTAAGTTCAAGCATCCTAGTATTTATTACCAAAATCAACATTATTTATTTTTCATCATTAAAAAGAAACTTTTCTAGCTAAGTCTACATTAGACTGTAACTTTGCTAAGTTGTTACAGTCCTGTACAAGGACCTGAAAAACCTTACTGGGATAAACATTAAAAAGCACTACTTTTGAATTTAAATTGGAATTTGCAATATGTTGGTCCAAAATATGATCCAAAACCTATTTGCACCACAGCCATAAACAAGCTTAAGCAACTATTCTAGAATTCTTTCATGAATTTAGTTGAAGTTTTCATATGGTGCAATTTCTGAAGAGATAAATAATTAAGTTTTGGTCCTTAGTATCATTATCACTTATCTGATACAAAAAAGTTGTGGAAGTTTCTGGTCTTAATCCCAGCATCTAGTCTCAGAAAAACCCACTTTCTCTGGAATCAGCATTAGCAGGTCAGGAAATTACCTCTGATTTAACTTTTCTCCAACATGTAAATCTTACCTTATGGCCAGATTAGCATCTGACCATTTTAAGGTTGCTGTTAAATAAGTATACTGTATGTATTAATATCCTTGTTTTGTTCTTTGATTCTCATTTAAATGGTCTTTGAATACTTTCATTTATTTACACAAATACCAACTGTGAAAAATTAGATTTTTATCAGGGCATAACTGATAAAATAAGAAAAGTCTTACAACTCTAGGTCTTTAACTATGTAACAGAAAGATGTGAAATGAACAAGTTTAGTAAAATCAACAAATAATTTTTTACCTATAATACAAAGTGAACATTTAAGAGGAACTTACAGTACTGTGAATTAAATCCTACATAATCATCAGTGTCCTGCCACAAATCCATAAGTATGGACTGTTCTGAATGAATTCCAACAGTCCTGAATATCTTGATGTATCACTACAATATAATCCAAAATGTCTTTGAATGAATCCACAAATAATTCCAAAGAAGTGTTTTAGTTCAAAAAGTCAATGAGCACTTTGTAATTCCAATGAATAATTTAAAATTCCTACTGAATACAACCACAAATTCCGCTCATAGATTCTAAAAGACTGATATGAAACAGGAATTTAAAACTCTGTTTACAAAACCTCTATATACTATTTCACTTGACATAAGACACAATAGGATTTCCCTGGGAAAACCTATGTTTTGAATGCAAACTAAAGTAAACATCTTTAATAAGATTACAAAGTCAGGTAGGCCAAAACTCTACCCTCAGTCATGGACAAAGGTCAAGCAAACAACAGAAATTAAACATACATAACAAAAGTGTACTATTGTTTTCACACATCATTGGGACTTTAAATTTGTAGTTTGAAGCAACAAAGAAATCCAAGAAAATTGTTACTGCACACAAATTGTGAAATCAGTGTACGTAATGCTGAAATCATCAGTTTTGTGTTGTATTAATTTTCAGAAGAACTGTAGCTTCACTCTGGCCCCATGTTATGGGTTACTGAGAGAATGTAGGAATGATGATGCAGTTTGTCCCAAATTAGAAAACTACTGACAGTCATGTGCAATAAGTATTGGCTGACTGGGCCTCTGTTAGAATTACTGCATTATTCAACTGTAAAACTAGCATTATGGCTCCCCCAACACAATGACAAGTGAGTGCAATGACCCAATAACATGAATACAAGGCAGCTTTCCCAGGGTTCAGTTTCAGGGCCAGATGGAGGGGTCTAGGGTGCCCGGAACCCCCAACTAAAAAAACAAACTCCCAAAAACATACTCATGCAGAAACATACAATCAATTTTTACTTGAAATTTGACCATCTTTTTATTCTTGCACATGTTTATTGGGTCTTATGCACACTGAGTAAAGAGACACATCAATGAAAAGCCTCCTTTACATCATTTTACCCTGCTGAAATTTTGGAGAAAAAAGAAACACCAAACACTGGACCTGATCCAGCCCTGAGCTTTACACAAAAATGGTGACTTTTCCCCTTAGTTATATCCAGGCTGTTCCCTGATACTGTCATGTTTTCAGACTAAAAGAAAAAGAAAACCTGTTTTAATTTGAAACAACAAGAAAAACAATTTAAATCTTGACACAATTAGAACAAGCCTACTTAGAAGCAAGCTAAAGGAGTACAAACAAACCAAGAAAACACACCACACAACATATTATTTTATAAACATAGCAGATGTCTATAGAAAACAAACTTGCCAGCCTCCTGGCACACTTTTAACTATGAACTTAGAGGCTGAACACTGGTATATTCGTTAAAACTTGAAGCTATGCCAAGGGACTGTATGTTATGAGTACCTGGTTCGAAAGACCCACCTGAAAAAATGTTCCCATAAATGCAGTTATAATAAACAGCATTTCCAAGATAGTTCCACATGAATGATAAAACATTCAGTCTGAGTTAAATTTTTCAAATATTTTCTACCTTGGTAAATACTTGTGGAATTATTATATCTGGGAATTTACTTTTATCTAGTTGTTATATATAAATCAAGAAACTTCAAAGGTGTTTGCTTTCAGACTTTTAGCCAGCCATTAAGGTAGAAAGGTGGTTGCAGAGTATTCACCTTACTGGCTTCTGTTGCAATAAGTCTGAGGTGTAAAAACTTGTGGCAGGATGGATTTAGCCATGTTACCTAACAACTCTGTTAGCATCATTGGACAAACTGATCTGCTAATATGGATCTGCTCTTTCCACTATTGCATCCCTATACTAGACCAACAACTTCTCTACCACGATGCATCTCTAGACCCAAACAAGTTTTCCACTGCTTTGCACTATTGCAAGCATACACCCAACCAACCAGTTTTCCACCACTTTGCACTACTGCACCCCTACACCCAAACAGCAAGTTTTCCACCACTTTGTACTAATGCAACCCTACTTCTGACCAACATGTTTACCATTACTTTACACTACTGTATCTCAACACCAGATCAACAAGTTTTCGACTGCTTTGCACTACTGCATCTCTACACCAGATCAACAACATTTCCACCACTTTGCAAAATTGCATCTGTACACCAGATCAACAAGTTTTTGTCTACTATTTTACTTTTGCATCCCTATATCAGATCAGTAAGTCCTCTGCTCAACTGCACTGTCATCCCTATACTATACCAACAAGTTCTCCACCGCATTGCATTAGTGCATCCCTACACCAGACCAACAACTTCTCTGCCACACTGCACTATGTCATCCCTACACCAAACCAACAACTTTTCCACAACATTGCACTATTGCGTCCTTACACCAGACCAACATGTTTGCCGCATTGCACTTCTGCATCCCTATACTGGACCAATAAGTTATCTGCCACAAAGCACTATTAGATTACCACACTAGACCAACAAGTTTTTACCACACTGCATTATTGCATCTCTACAACCTCTCCACAACTATGACTGCATCCCTACTCTAGACCAAAATGTTTTCTGCCATTCTGCACTATTGCTTAATTCATCTAGATCAACAAGTTCTACCCCACTTTGCACTATTGCATTCCTTTTCTAAAGCAACCACACTGTACTTCTGCATCTCTACATTAGACCTCAGTTTTCTGCCATGTGGTACTATTGCATCCCTTCACCAGACCAGCATGTTCTTGGCTACTTTGTACTATTGCATCCTTACACAAAACCAGCAAGTTCTTTGCTACTCTGCACTACTGCATCCAACAAGTTCTGTGCCACTTGCACTATTCCATTCCTACACTAGACCAACAAGTTTTCAGCCACATTGTGTATGAAATCCACACACCAGATGAAACATTTTCCACCACTCTAAACCACTGCATCTCTACACCAGACCAACAAGTTCTTGACCACTTTCCACTACTGCATCCAAACCTTAGACCAACAAGCTCTTGGTCACTCTCCACTACTGCATCCCTACACTAGACCAACAATATATTCCTCCACTATTTAATATTTTGTGATATTACTGCTTGTGGCAGAGAATAATTATACAATGAAAGATTCAATTTGAAAATTTGTCCCAGAGAAAATCTTGTCTTCTGTTGGTTTACAATCAATCAGTTCAGTTACATGCAATGGCTACAGTACTGAGATGGTAAACTGAATTCATCTTCTATTGATCCATTGTGTGAAACCTGTTTTTAAACATTCACAATTTTATTGGTAGTCACTTTCTAAATCTATCACCTATTTGTCCAGCAACTTTTGAGCTGCCAACACTAGTATGCTGACTGTCCAGCAAATGTTGAACTGCCAACACTAGTATGCTGACTGTCCAGCAGATGTTGACCTGCCAACATATGTAGCATGTAGACTGTCGATCAACTGTTGAACTGCTAACACTAATATGCACTGTCCAGCAATGAATCAGCCAGTGTTCTCTGCCACAGCCAGTAATGACAGAAAATATTAACAACTGTCAGAAAACAGCCTGTTGATCTATTACTTATACCTGCCCAACATACTACAACAACAGTTTGTATAATAATAATAATAATAATAATAATAATAATAATAATAATAATCACTTCTTGACCTACCAACTACTTGATTTATCAACTACATATACCCAAAATGCAGCAATAGGTTTAAATCACAGTCCACCTCTTACTTACATTGTGCAAAGCTCTATAAGTATGACTTACGTGATGTTGACGTCAGGAGAAAAGAAACGAAAGTAGAAACAGAGAAAACAAAAACGGAAATATGAAGAATTAAAAAGGTCAATTTATTTCCGTTAAAGAAAATGGTGGGGTTGTAGAAATCATTCAGCTTACTCCACACAAATGTTATAGCGTGTGCGTTGTAAAGTTTACTGAAGCTCGAATTTACCGTCTATGCGTTCTGGTGTGGGTTTCATACTGATTCATTCATACTATTCTTCTCACTGTAACGTAAAGGATGTACACTGTGCACTACAGTTTAACTTAAAGAAGGTAAACTTTGATCATGACGTTTCAATTAGAAATCTTACCCAGACAGGGCCGCATTGAAACAAAAATAACGCTACATTTCGTCAAATTTTCCGTTTTCAATATTTTATCACTGTGACAGAAAAAAATGGGAATCCCCGCTTCCTAAAATTTAAATATAGCACAACAAGGAGATATTCCGATTGAGATTTTTCGGAACATATCACGGCAATTTCCGCGAGGAAGTTGAATAATCTCGGAAGATCCTGTAGGAATACAAATCAATTCGATTTGTTGGTAATCCGCCTCAAACGAAGTGCACTTCATATATTACAACAGCAAAAGCCGAGATTAATCCAATTGTTCGTTTTGTTTGGGTTTCTTTCCCTCTTCTTCCGTGATGTATTATATTGACGAAGTACCTCTGAAAATAGTTCTCAATGTCAATTACAGTCTTTATATGTGGGCCCTCGCAAGCTCCCAGCCATGTTAGCTGGTAGCCTTTAAGATGTCACCCCATGTGGCCGAAAATGTATAAAGGGTTTTCTATGTTTTTGTAGACCCCATAGGTTTGTATAATGGTGTTGTTTCTTAGTTTAAAAAAAAAAAATCAAAACGCATTTGGATATAAAATGTATATAAATAGCTTATTACGAATTTGGGATTATCTTTCCCTAGCACTGTGGTACATGCGGGGGTACCCGGTCTAGTTCCTCAACGCTCCCAATATCTGAAATTTGAGATTACGTGATTCGTATATCCTCCCTGAGGTGGATCTACGGCGGCCAATTTCCTTCCCCGTTCTTCTTATTTGTGATCTTTTGCCAGAAGATCTTGCTACTGTCCTGCTTATGCTACGTGTTCTCTGCTATGTCGTGTGTACATTCCTGTGTTTGTGTTAGGACCGGCATCTACATCAAATTTAGTTTGGGTTGCCTATTCCTTTATTTTTATTTTAGAAAGGGGAAGAGGGAGCTTTGAAATTTATTTTTCCCTTTTCATATGTTCATTTGGTTCCAAACAAATTTTCTCTTTTATCATTTTATAAGCGCAAAACGCGAAAAAACAAAATTAGAATAAAATCTTCCTTATGTTATTGTATAGTATCTTGTTTGTGCTGTGTATCTATTTTATGTATCTCCTGGTCACAGGTCTCGTCTTACAAAGGATTGCATTTGTCAGTCTTTATTTACCTTTTTCTCGTCTGAACCTGTTAAGTTCATTACTATTGTCCAATCTGATTAAAACAGATCTCCACGTATCCTTCATGTAGTACAGTCGAGATCTGATTTTAAACAGCAGCAGGGAGATTGAACAGACCATTTTGTTTGGAGACCTTATTTATGAAAAATAAACCTTCCTACGAAAATGAAATCTCAAGGTCAATAACGTTAAACCAAAACCTCTGTCAGGCCATGAGATTTCTCTAATTGGGTTAGCTCATTTTGTTACATCATCACTGACGCGCGTTTTTATTTTATGGTGTGTTTCGTTTACGTGTTGGTCACTCAACGCAGGTCGTTCACCCTCCCTGCTGCTATAATTAAATCATTGTTATATCAAATAATGGAATCTCATAAATCTAAACTAGCTCGTGAGCGACTAGAGGCAATTAAAAAATATCTACCGGTCCGTGATTCTGTCAAGCAACAACTACAAGCGCGTCAGCAAACACAGGAAGAATTTACAGAAAGTGCAGAACAGTTATTTAAACCGGTTACTAGAGCTACCGAAGGGGTTAAGAAAGCTACCAAAGAAGTTACAGAAGCTACCAGAGGTCTTCTTCCCACGTTGCAGCAAACCGCGGTAGCAACTGGAAAAACAGCAGAAAGAACTAAGAAAACAAAAAAGATTCTAAGAGGACTTCCAGGTGAAATAGCTGATATTCAATCACAAGAAATACTTAGGGATATTGGCCAGCGTTATCCTGAAAAACCACAATCAAAAGTAAGACAACCAGCAATAGAAAAATTTCGCAATGACGAGGTTGCATCTATCAAGAAAAATGCAAGAAAAGCAATTGATGTTGCACTAGATTTTGATTATAAAAAAAAAGTATTTAAAACCTGGTGTAACAATAACAAAAAAAGACTGGACTAAAGCAGTTTTTAAAATTTATGCTAATGTACCAGCAAATACTCAAATTCCTGATGATCATCCTGAATTTATATTATTTAATCAAGCAATCCGCGTAGAAAAAATTCGACGCAGAGAAGAATTATCTCATTTAGAAGAAGTTTTACAGGTAAAAGAACAAAAAGCACCACCAAAAACAAGTAAGAAGAAATCAAGGAAGAAAGAAAAACAACCTCTTCCTACTCTTTCTTCGGAACCATAACAATATTACATACCATCTGACGTCGAAGAAGAAAATAATACAAGTTCTCCCCCCGGCGCCATTGGAAGTGGTCTTACTACTCGAGGAAGTGGTCTTATTATTTGTCCTAATAACGTCCTTGCCGATGTTGATCGACTAGTATTTTTGGATTCTGCAGAAATGTTAGAAAAGTTATTTTCGGAGCCAAGCACACAGTTGTACTTGTAAGAAAAGGCACGGACGATGATGCAATATGGCACGTTGAAGGAGCTGATGATGCTGCAACTAGAGCACTTCATGGTAAAGTAGTACTAACAAAACTTTCATTGTGGATGCCAGTATTAACTCCAACCTGAAGATGAACATTTACTCTCTTTTATGGATCAAGGTGGTAAATCAATGTTATTATGGTTAACAATGACCACAGATAGTGTTCAAAGTGCAATTAATGGTTTATTCACATGGCAAATAGCTTCTCAGCAAGGCATCTCTGCACCGCGACATATAGTCATTGCGCTCCAAATTAATGTACTATTAAATAATCAAATACGAAGTTCGATGATATTTGACAAACTTGGTGTTTCTGAGGTTTCACTAAGCATAAATGGACATCAAGAACCATCTGAATATATTTTGTTGAATTTTGATCAAAATTATGTAGCACGTGCATATCATCGTTTAATGTCATTTATGGGTCGTGACCAAAATGTTGATTCTGGTTTGCAAATATCACAGCTAGATTTTACAACACTGTATCCGATCTATTACTTTTCGCTGGAACATTTAGATTTATTCAGACAATCTGTCGTTGATATACACTTTCGAGCTCGTGTGAATAGAAATATTGTAGATATTCCTAATTGCAGAGCAATTGCTGTTATACTCAATGATAAATCAATGCTACTTGAAGGTGTTAGTGGACGAATGCGAGTCGTTGATGCCCCAGTAGAAAATATGTAATTAAATCCCTGATTTAAAATCAGGATGATAATTATAAATGTCATATCAACATGTTAATGTCAGTCTGACTCCTGGTCAGATTAAAAAGCTACAGTCATCATCAAAAATAATTGTGCGGTAAAAATATCACTAAAGCGAGAACAAATCGCAGGTGGTCCGAATAAACTATCATTATCAGAACGCCAGCATAGGCACTTCAATGAAGCCAAACAATCAAAGACTGGCATACGACTTAATCTATCTGCGAGTGCCATTAAAGACACTGCTAAAACGGGTGGTATATTTCCACTTCTTGCCTTTACCAGCGATAATAGCCGCTGCAGCCCCAGCTGTTGCGAAAGCAGCTGCGTTAGGTGCTGTTGGAACTGCTGCTGGAATGGCATTAAAGAAAGCAACAGGTCACGGAATAAAAACCTCCAAAAAAAAGGGAAGAGGTCTAAGACTTCCAGGAACTCCTCACTGGTACGGAAAAGGTCTAAGACTGCCCGGGACAGTTCGATGATTCTTCCTATGTCTAATTTTGATTTACTTAATGCTACTAAGCAACTGAACATAAAAATCTTCAGAGGTGTTTTTATGCGTGATCAATTACCAAAACAACCAAACAATATTGAAACTGGTATTATTAATCTCGATAAAAACACTGGTCCAGCTACTCATTGAGTTGCATACGCGATTGATCCACGTGGAATTGTTTATTTCGATTCGTATGGGTTGGCACCACCAAAAGAATTTTTACGATAGAGTAATTTAGCTGGTGATATTCCAATCTGGTATTCAACATTACCAACACAAAAAATTAACAGATCCACCAGTATGTGGCCGTGAAACCCTCGCTGTACTCGACGCAATTTCACTGGCACCGCCAGGAAAACCACCTTATAAAGTCGTACACGAATAAACCACCACCAGGCATAGCCGCGCACAAACGTTTTAAACAGATATTAGTAAATATAATGGTAGATATTTATGGAAGATCTTCTCGTAAAGCTCAGCAGCAAGGTGACTTATCTAAATCTGCAACTCTTGATCAGCTCAGAAACGAAATCGATGATTTATTAAATATCACAAGTGTGGATCAAAATGAAGTCGTTGTTTTTCAGGATAAACAAGGACGATTAAAGATAAGTAATATACAACTGTCAGATGTACTTACACGAATTCCCACCGCGGTTGTTAATAATATCGTTACTTTTGCTGATCAAGGTAAAATACAAGACTCCGGTAAGTCAGTTAACGATTATATCAAAAAAGCTGGTGATTCATTCACTGATACCATTATCATGAATCAAAATAAAATTACATACCTTGGAGACCCAGCCACAGATACAGACGCAGCAACAAAAAAATACGTCGATGATCAAGAATCTAAGTTTGTGTTAGTCAACGGTGATATAATGCGTGCATTTCTCAATATGAATAATAATGGTATTAATAATCTCAGAATACCAGAATCAGATTTCGACGCTGCATACGAAAAAATACGTCGACGATAGCAACATTCCGACGGTGACATCATTAACAACAACGATGAAATGACCGCATTCAAAACTGATTTTTCCAATCACGTACAAACATTCTTGAATTTTCGTAGAAACATAAACAGATCTGTATATGAATTTTTTGGTAATTCAGTGGTTGTAGATATTAAACTCGCTGACATTAACACAAAAATCAACGATATTGTTAGTGGAATCCCTAATATCATTAAAAAAACGAATCTGATTAAAATTCCTCACAAGCAGATCATCAATGTGGTATACACAGTAGCATCAGGATCAGCAACATGGACACCACAAAACATACCGCAGAAGTAATTGGCGTGTACAGGCTGTCTGTATTCAGTAAAGAAAAATTTACGATATTTACTACATTTTCATGGCGTCATTCAATCGATGTTTTTTTTCTGGAACTGTATCTATTATATTAAATAAAGAGTCGAAGAAGAATTTATACTGGAACCATCTGACAAAAAATTAACCTCGGTGTCTTACTGGTGGTGTCTGAAATTTGTAGCTGAAACCCCTCAATTAATTACTTAATTAAATGACTTAATTATAATGAATCAAACCCAGGGACCCCAGTCCCACATTGACGTGGATCGTTACAGATACAATCAAGTATGTGAGTGTCAGACCAAACTAAAAAAATATCGTTGACAATTATACAGTAAAAGTAAAAAATATTGCAGGCGTGTGGTTATCATTGATATAATTGTTTATTCAGTTTCTGCTATCATCGCGTCCGCAGGTGTATTGCTATCAACAATAACAATGACAGCACCTGCAGTTGTAACAATTGTCATTTCAACGGCAACAACATGCGTAGGTATACTCAGTATTGTCGCAAAGAAGATAGCTACATATACAAACACAAAATTACACGAGTATATAATAAAACTACACACGTCGGTATCTGCATGCATTAAACTAGCATCGTATCTCTCGTCGTATCTCAGTGATGGTAAAAAATCCGATGAGGAGTTCACAACGATAATGAAAATTTACAATGAAGCATTCCTTGACAATAGCCAAGGCGAAAAAATAAATGATCAAAAAGTTCCCGATTTAAAATAATAACAGTAATAATAATGTCAGATCAAAGATCGCACGAACTATTACAACAGATCGTCACTAATACTACGCATACAAAAACTACAATGATATCATTAAGTTCAACCAATCCAGAATTTAGCGTTAACTTTCCAATTGCAATTTCAGCAAAAGAAATAGTGCTAGCACAATTACGAGTTTATCATAGCTGGCCAAATATTAGATCGAAATCGTTTGGTGGACTGCCAGCAAACATTTCACTGGTCTTTGCAAATAAGAATAAACCTGATGGAACTCCTGACTGGCAAGTTGTTGGAATTTCAACAGGCAGTTATCAAATAGAACAGATTAATGATGAATTTCAACGTAGAATTAAATCTATTACAGGAAAAGAATCCAAAATAGCAATTACTGTTTACGAACCAACATTATCAGCGGCGATTGAAATAAATTCCTCTGATTATGTTGTAGATATTTATCAGTCATCGGTCAGATTCGTGTTAGGATGGCCTGATGTTGCACCGGTTTATAATGGAATTCCAGAACCAAAACGAGAAGAATTTCTTACAACGAGGCGGATATTTATAAAACGTCCAGAATATCGAGATTTATATATGTTTGAATTTCTTAATCAGGATCCACATAATGATATAGTAATTCCTGCGCATAGGACTGCATTATTTAATGTTATTAGAGAAGGACCGGATCGTGGAAAGGAAATAGTTTATGAGGAAGATATTCAAAATTTTTTAGATCCAATTAATTTTGAATATACACGTGTGTTTGGTAATTTACAAAATCTTTTTTCGGTATTATCACAGTATTATATCGACGATATAAAACAACAGGTAATTGAAACGATACAACACTTAAATACAGTCATCGAGGATTTGGTTTTTGCTAACCGAAGTATTGTTTTAGGAGCAACTACTACTCTTAGATCAGGAGATAGTCTTAATGAAAAAGATAGATTAGATTTTATAAAATCGTACTTAAGGTGGACACAAATCTTTCTAGATCATTATAAACAAACCGAAAATCAATTACAAACATTTATGATACCAGGATTTGATGCTGTTAGACTAAAAAATTCAGTCATTGATCTTATTAACGAATATTTTCCAAAAATACTTGAATCATGGAGAAAAATAGCCCCGACACCGGTATTCTTAAACATAATAACGATCCATACGGTGGAGGCCGTCATATATCACCTGGTGTTAATATAATATCAACGATCGCAGTCAATCTAGTATGTGATGTAATTGATGGCAGCTATCAAGTAGATCTTTCAAAGTCTAGCCAGGCCCAGTAAGGATATATATTATATTCATTCACACCTCAAGTGCCGCCTGGGTATTTAATTGTATCAGAACCAATTAACCCAGTTTATCTGCATGTACATAATCCGTTATTATCAAGAATAAATTTCAAACTTACAGACCAAATAGGATACATTCTGGATTTGCAAAATGAGGTTTTAAGTATAAATCTGTATGTACGCTCATAGAGCGTCATCGCAAAACAAAACAAAATGTCCGACGCAAAACAAAAAAAAAAAATGTCCGAATCTAACTCGGATCAGAATAATTTTTTTTTTTACTTCTGATGGGGTAAATCGTAGTTATCATACCCAAACAGGAAAAAAAAATATTATTATCAGAATCTGAATAAAAAAATAAATATTATTGTATTATAAATAAATAAACTGTATAGTTCGACTCTGTCAATTTTGCCAGGGATTTTGTTTAGCCATTATCACATTCACTGGTCCACCACCTTCATTATCACTATCATTTTCACAATGTTCCCTCAGCTGTCTTATACGAAAGTTCACAATTTTTTTCTGTTCGTATTCATCAGATAATTCTAACTTAATTTTGTCAATAGCGTGTGAGAGAGGTACAAACAGCTTCACTTGATTATCTGTAACTGTTGCCAGCGACTGTAACATTGCCTGCTGGATAAACTTCATGAATTTATAATCAGATGGCAAAGTATATATATTCTCTAATTTCCGTTGTTCTAATGATTCAAAATCACACAGAATTTTTTTCAGGATTAAGATTATCAGATATATTTATGCCGTTATGTTGTAATTTTTTAATCGCAGAAATCATAACATTAATATTTTCAGAATTCATTATATTATAAATGTTTGTTTAAAATAAAAATATTTCTGAATCAGAATAATAAAAATTTATAAACATATTTCTAAATCAGAATGATAGTAATAAAATAAAATATTTGTGAATCAGAATAATAAAAAAACTAAAATAAAATAAAATAAAAATAAAAATAAAATAAAATAAAATAAAAAGAAAATAAAATAAAATAAAATAAAAATAGAATAAAAATAAAATAAAATAAAAATAGAATAAAAATAGAATAAAAATAAAATAAAATAAAAATAGAATAAAAATAGAATAAAAATAAAATAAATAAAAATAAATAAAAATCAAATAAAATAAAAATAAAATAAAATGAAATAAAAATAAAATAAAAATAAAATAAAATAAAAAGATATTTATATATTATATATAAATATATAGTTTGTATATTCAAAAAAATACAAAAATAAACATTACCGTTAGTAAGTGGTTACCCTCCATTGGTAATGTTTATTTTAGAGAGCTTCATATTGCGAATTTAATGACCCCCCACCAAATCAAACCCCGGGGTAAGTGCAAAACGCACTCACCACGTTGTTGAATCCTTGGAGCGAAGCTCTCCATTCATTTTAAAAATCGCAATGGCAGTCCAGAGCCTACCCGTTGATTTTGTCCGTGACGGAAATTGAACTCAGGGCGTCAGTATGAGAATCCAGCATTCTAACACTGAGCTATGAAATTCAGTTATAAGTACATGTTAAAAAAATTATCATATAGTTACCAACAGCATTACAATTTCTGATTTTGAAAACACGAAATTTTGCATTTACATTTTATGACTCTGAAAGCGTTATTATATAAACCAAGACATACATAATTTTTTATTAAAAGATATTTTCTATATAAATCTGTTTGTACAGAAAAACGAAATCCTAATGTGCTGAATACAGAGTCTGTATAGTGCAAGACAGGAAACAGAAACACTGCTTACAGATCAACCGTTGCCAAGGATACTAAAACATCGATCGATATAAATCAGTTACATGAATACATGCCAAATGGTAATACTGCTGTATAAAAACAACTTGCTGATGTATACATTTATTCACACCAGTTGAGATATACACACAATTGCACATCATTTTTATGAACGATATATTTATTATTTTTATGAAATTATAATGGACGAAATAACACATACAATAAGAAAAAATATATCGATGCTTACTGACAAGGCAATGTGGGTTCCGTTTCGGGGCGGACCAAAATTCGCAAGCAAAATAAGAAAATATTGCTGCTATATAACATTAACGTAGTACAACAAGCACGACAACTGCTTGATTTACTAAGCTATGCTTGACGGAGTTGTCTCGCTTAATCATCTGATACCATAACAATATACTGAAATTTGATTTTTTGTCCAAATTTTTTTGAAAATGCAGATTTTGTGATATTATCTGCCACGTATTTTACTGAAGGTGGTACGACGTTAAAATGTTTACCAGCAGAATTAATTGATTTAAATATAATTTCTTGGCCAGTTTCTGCATTTACAGATTTAACAGCCCTTGCGTATCGTGCGCCGCCGCCAGAATTCCCGGACTTGCAATTTTGACTTTGTGTAACAGTTCGCAAGTTACAAAGCGAGTTATCAAGTTTATCACCACTAATGTGATCGATAACAAGTCCATCTTTGATTAGTCCAAAATAACACTCGAACACGAACCTATGTGATAAATATCTTTATTTCCAAGCAGTAAATCTAAGATAACCAATATTATCAACAGTACCTACTGTTTTTTTTTAATCTACAGTGCCTAATTACACCATCACGAGATGCTTCATAATTTTTAATGATTGGATGTTTTACAAACTCATTTTGCTCCATTTATATAATAATATTATTTGTCTAAATCATTATTTTGAAAATCTGGCGAGATAATCTTCTGCGGTTTTTATAGGAGATTCACCTGACGATGTTAAGGTGTTATTTTTTTTTATCGTAATATCGTTTCAGCTCTCTGTATTTTTTACCACCACATTGCACACACAGCTGAGTTTTTCCTCTGACTCCAACACCACACCGCACACACGGTTTTGGTCCTAGACTACGTGTCTAACGCACTGCATGTGATAACCGCAGAATTCGTTTACGCAAGTTTTGTTACAAGGAGAAGTATATCCGATTTTGAGCCAATGGCATTGATTCTTTGTTTGAATCATATATATATATATTAAAATTCAATTTAAATATATATTTGTCTTAATTATAATAATGCAGGAATTATCCACAATTGAACCTTCCGCCGTCTCAGCGGGAGCTAGATTTGATCTTGACAGACTGCCGAAATATAAATTTAGTTTTTCGATGCAAGATCTGGCTTTAACGAATAAGGATATAACTAAACGTATCCGTGAAGCCAAGAAGGAATTTCGCGACGATGGTACGGCTCATGTGTGGTCGACATTCAGAATTGGAAATACTCTCGATGTAATGATTGACAAACGAGGAAGAGAGATTATTGACTACCTTGATGTTCAAAGATATTTTATTTTAATAAAATTTATTGTAAAGACAGACGCCGACACTTGGATTATCCGTGATAAACGTTATCCTGTCCGCATGCAGTCAGGAAATAATATTGTTCTCGATAAGAATTCCAAACAAGGAATACTGACTGGTATTGACAAACCGTATTATGAACGAAGGTACCCTGTGACTGCGGTTGTGTACGCAATATATCCGTTAAATAATAAACCTAACGTTAATGATCTCAAACCGATGAAACTTTCATCGCTGACTTCGTCAAGAATAAATTGTGTAGCTGAACGGGTTACAGAACACTTCACAAACGCGATACGCGGAAACTGTTTAACAGATTCACGACGTAAAAACATAAATACGTGGGCAGAAACAGTTAAAGATACCAGACCGTCTATCAGCGACGTTGCTGAGCTGGGAAAGAAATTGAAATTCCCAATAACAGTGAAGACGTTAAACGGAGAGATTTTGTATAAATCGAAATATGAATCAAGAGGAGCTTCGATAGATATTATTGATCATAACGCACATGCATGGACTGTGGCAGTAACAATATTTCCACGAGACAGAACGGTTAAATTTTATAATGGTCATATATTTGATTTTATCAGAAATATCAGTAAAAGTGACCCTGTATCTGTTTGGCTGTTTCAAAGTTCGGAATATGATTATCATGATTAGTTTGTACGGTCTAATGGTGATATTTATCGTACAGAATCTCTCCACGAAGAAATGAAAAATCTTGCATTAAGATATACCCCTGATGATATTAAGGTTGGACAATTACTGAATCATTGTTTTACCGTTCCATCAGATGCTACTCACGCTGCTCAGGAGAAAAATTCATGGAAACCGACACGATTGGAATTTCTTGAAGATGTCCAACACAGTTGTGTGGAATACGGACACGGTGGATTATGGAATAATAAATACGATTATAGAGACGTTATCTCAGTTGATATGGTAGCATGTTATCCTGGAAGTTTTCTTGGATACGGAGAGTCTTCTGGATATTTTAAGAGATTTGGACATCCCACACACGAGATGACCAGAGTTGCGATAAACGGACCCTTACCAGATTTTGACTTAACCGGATTCGCCTGTATAGAGTCGTTCGAGTTTTACGGGGATCTCCATCCGATTGTTTATGCGTGGTTTGGAAGACATTTGTCAGAAAAATTTTGGGCTCCAATAGTATTATTACAGTACATGCTTGATGCTGCAATTTTAATATCGTTAAAAGTGAGTGAAGCAATTATATCATACCGCGTGCAGAAACAAGTTTGGTTGCCAGAACCGGATATGTTTAATATTAATGATGCTAGGAGAAAATTTCCTAATCTTAACGAAGATGATATTGTTAAAATTACTAATAATATACGTAAATGCAGGAAAAAACACGATGAGAAACTTGCAAAAGATCTCGGCAGAAAAATAATTGGTAAATTTACGCAAGGAGGATCATATGATCATAAACGACATTGTACAAGATTAATCATGGAGGATGCTGAACTCGATTTTATAATTGCTGATACAACGGAGTAAAACACATTTATAAGTCGAAGTAATGCTTATTTATCAGACGGAACTAAATTAGGTACAATTGTGAGATTTACTGATGGCGAGTCACCGCAGTTTACTCATTTAAGATCTTCGATGCTAGCGTACGTTTCGTTAAATCTATTATCAATGATAAACAGATTTCCTCTGATTGCAATCAGAGTCGCAACAGATTCATTTTATATAAATAAAAAATATGCGGATTTGTTAAAACAATTGCATATTAACAATCATGCATCATGGGGCGAATGGAGAATAAAACATGAAGATATACTTAGTTATTCTGAATCTGCCGACGTTGAAATTAAAGAAATATATTACAAGAATAATCAAATATCAGAATTGTCATCGACAACGTCATTGTTGCCATCTGTATATGATCCTGTGGCTAGACATAAAATCGTTTATCATAATGGGTGTGGTGGTTCAGGTAAAACAACACGCGCGATTAAATTATTTAATAATTGTTCTGATATGATAGTTTTGACACCGACACATAAACTCGCCAGAGAAATAAAAGAACGAGGAATCAAATCTCAAACTTATCATAGTTTCTTCAGATGGTGCGGAGACACATGGACTCCATCGTGGATGGGTGAGAAATACATTCCTAAAATTATTATATGGGACGAGATTTGCACGGTGTCGCTGGAGGTATTAAAAATATTTCTTGATTGGCTGTTATTGAAGAATACTGCTGTGATAAAGTGTGGCGATCATGGTCAACCGCCACCTTTTATTGGATCGTCTCCACATGAGTGGCTGAAAACATTTGTAGATTATTACGAAGAAATAACTGATGACCATAGAGCTATTGATAAATCACTGAAAGAGTTTAAAAAGTTAATAAGACTACAGCCAGATAAAATATAGTGTGAGATAATGCGTAAAGTAATTCCAGAAACTCCTATGAATGACTTTTGGAATTTATGGAGACCTGCTGATTTGATAGTTGCAAGTGGAAAAATAGTTCGCGATACACTTCAACAACAATTAATTACGTTACATAAAGAAAAATTTTCAAATCTACCTGTACCATTGTGTTATCGTCCAGCAGATACTCGACGACAGAATGTTGATGTTGAGATTCCTGGTGGTGGAATATAAAATCTTGTGCTAAATGATATTGTTTTAGTTGTTGTTGATGTTGTTGAGAGCGCGTTGAGCATGGATAAATCGCCGTGGACGTTAGGATACGCTATAACGATTCATTCGTCACAGGAAATAACTATTACTGATACAAATATTTGGATTGTCGATGATCGTATTGAATGGTCAAATTTAGTTTATCTAGCAGTGTCTCGAGTCAGAAGAATATCTCAACTACACAGGGTTATCATGGATTGCGTAATAGCAAAAGAAATCACTAACAACTTTGTCGTCATCAAGAAAATATTAGCGAGCTATAAACAATGTGACAAAAAAAATAATCGCGACTTTGATATGGATGTTGAATTTATTATAACACTAAAACAACGACAGAATAATCATTGTGCAAGTTGTAACGCAGTAATGTTGTGGCAGTATTCGAATAATAATCCAAGACAATTTACCGTTGATAGAATTAATAGTAGTCTTTGTCACACACGCGAAAATGTGATGCTGACCTGTCTTGAATGTAATCGACGTAGAGGTGCACGTTTACAAAAGTGAACGCGGTGGTAATTGTGTATCTACAGGAATTATTTGTAATTGTTCGCGTACAAATCCACGCTGAGGAGCAGTTGAATCTAATCTGTAGATTGCAGGTCTACCTGTGGACCTTACCACGCTGGAAATTTTATGTGTGGTCACACTCCAGATAGGATCAGTTGCTCTTTTTTTACCTCCTTCAAGTTCATCAGGTTCATATAAATATCTTACGGTCACATTACCTAGTACTGGTTGAGAGGAAGATTCACGTCGGCGTATTGGTACATATTTCTTTGTGACCGCATTAGAAGGTTTCATAGAAGTTGCACGAGTAATTTCATTATTTAACGTAGCTATCACACTTGGTAACCTTGCAACCCATTCACGAGATCTCTCCGTGGACTTAAAGTCAGTGGATATTTCGTTTGCATATTGATATCCAAATACCGCTCAGCAAGTGTTCGATTAAATCGTTCAACGATTGCCTGATCACAATCAATTTCAGTGTGTCCTCGTCTGATTTTAACGTTATGTTTTTTCAGCAACGATGATACTGCACCAAGAAATTCTTTGCCAGGATCAACCTATAGCAACTGTGGCCATCGTAGACCACCTTGTGGTCCGGATCCTCGTTGATAAATTCGTTCAAACGCAGATGCAACTTCAGTTGATGTCTTTGTTGACAGTGGTTCTGCTTCTTTATATCTACTTGCAACGTCAACGACAGTTAACGCGTATTTGAAAGTGCGTGATTGACGTCTACCAATTTTAATGGTATCATGTGGTAAAAACAAAATATTTGCTTGATGAACTTCATTGGGAGTACTGACATCAAAATGTGCATACTGAATTTTTTTAGGTGGTGGTAGATAAATTTGCCATATTGCCTGTCGTGCTAACCACGCTGCAGCAACAGCACGTGAGACTTTTGTTACTTCAGCAAGTTTACTAATTGCTGCTTTGCCTCTCCAATATCCTCTTGGGCTATAATAAACAGATTCCATTATAATAGTTATCTATGATTAATTACCAGCTTCTAGCACTAGTTTACCTTTCATAGCAGATTTTACTAGGAAGCTAGCAAGTTTTTCTCTGAGAGATTTATTTTTATGGAATTTAATGCGTGAATCAGCTTTACATCTGCAATATGTCGTTGTTGCAAATTTGGATTTTTATACGCGACATCATGAACGTGACACGCTTGATCAATTGCGTTTATTGGGTACTCTCCGGGTCCTGGTTGATCTCGTTCGTCAAGTCGAATATCAAGTCGGGTTCCTGGACCACAATAATTATATCCAGATAAATGTTCCTCACCAGGATTCTTTGCCCATGGAGCTCCTGGTAATTTACCTAACGAAGCAGCAATATCTCCACCTGTCTTTGTCGATGAAATAAATTTGTATTTTTTTGTACCACATTTCACACACCTACCTGTAAGTGCGCGCCTGTTATTTTTTGTTATTATTGTCGTTAATCCACTTGTGGACGTACGCGCTTTACATCGAACGCAATATAAATCTATATTATTTATTATATGGATATAATTGACTTCTCAGCGACACGAAAACAAGAGCCAGTCAAGCATCATCCAGCGCTACCAAATTCCATCAGAGCAATTATACTTGGCCCATCTGGGTCTGGTAAAACGCAATTATTACTTAATCTGATAATGCGATGGCTCAAGTGGGATAAATTATATTTAGTAGCACCATCTGTAGATGATCAACGATGTTACGAAGTACTTAAAGATTTTAATGAAAATGCAAAGTCGCTGACGTGTCCTGATAAAGATAATGATGTTATTGATTTTATTACCGATATCGATGAAGCTCCATCCATAGATGATCTTCATGGATGTATCAATAATCTTGTAGTATACGATGACGTAATGCTGGACAAACAATCAAATCCAGCTCGGATATTTTCGCGAGACCGTCACAAAAATACAGACGTGATTTTTTTAGCTCAGAAATACACACAAATTCCTAAAGTGATCAGAGATAATTGTAATATCTTAATTGTGTTTAATGGAGTAGATAATTATACTTTACAAAATATTTATTATACTTGGTGTTCAGGGGACATGGACATGATTAAGTTTAAAAACTTCTTTTCAAAAGCACAAGCTGTTCCGTTCGGATTTATAACGATAAATTTACATGACCCAAGATCTAGGTATCGTATAGGTCTGGATAAAATCTTTGGTTAATTATAGCAGCAGGGAGGGTGAACGACCAGCGTTGAGTGACCAACACGTAAATGAAACACACCATAAAATAAAAACGCGCGTCAGTGATGATGTAACAAAATGAGCTAACCCAATTAGAGAAATTTCATGGCCTGACAGAGGTTTTGGTTTAACGTTATTAACCTTGAGATTTCATCTCCGTAGGAAGGTTTATTTTTCATAAATAAGGTCTCCAGCAAAATGGTCTGTTCACCCTCCCTGCTGCTTAAACAGACTGTACTATTGTTTTAAACGATACTTTCCTTCATGTAGGACAGTTGAGATCTGATTTTAATCAGACTGTACTATTGTCTTAAACGACACTATTGAAAAAGGGCGGAAACAGAAAACAATAAGTAAAAAAAAAAAAAAAAAATGAGATGGTGATGTTTGTATTTATGCTGCGTATATATGTGCCTGTATAGCTAGTTGGAAGGGAAAACTTTTTAGTAATCGTGTTTGTGTTCCCCATAGTCTGAATGTTTTTTTGTCCATATTCTGCTAGCTGAATTTTATTGGGCTTCTCCACAAGCCTATCCATTTCGCGTGGAGCCACGTGGCATAGCCCTGTGGTATCTGCACCCGCAACTTAAGTTTCGCAGATCCTGTCCGCCTCTGTATTACCTGTTGTAACTACGATGCTTGTGTTAGTTCTATGTTAAACGTGTGAGTTTTACCTTTCGTTTATGGTGTTAAATTAGTTACTTTATTGAATTAGAGATAGTAAGAATGTATGGGGACATCACGTCTTGTTATTTAGCATTTATTCTTGTTTAAACTGTAGACGGTCTTCTCCACTGAAACAGATATGTAAGGAAGGGGCATCCAGTATGCGCACAGGCGATGCCATCCCCTTTTTAAGGTGAATACCTAGTGCCCATCCCCGACAGTGGTCCTTCCTCAGCGCAGAGCTGTCACAATAGTGTTGATTTTTATATGTGGACTTGTCAAATTTTTTCTCAAAAAATTATAACTTGCCCACAATTAATCATAATTTTTGTGATAAAGTCAATTATCTTAGACAAGATTTATTTACTATGTATCTTATCCATATAGAGTAAATTATTGTCCCCCTTCTAGATTTAAAAAGTTCTTTATGGTATCTCGTTCTGTTTTACTAGCCACCCATTGTACAATTACATGTTGTTTTTTTGTTGGGGGAGGGGGTCGTGAAGTTTCCTATTTTGCAAAGGGGGTACGTCGGCATGATTCTAATCATGTACTTCCTTAAGGCTACCTAGCCAGTCAGCCAAACATCATGTAGTTATTTAAGTAGCATACTTTGAATTTTGAACGACTTTACTCACACCCTCCCTCTCTATCTGCCTATTAATAACATTTCTGTTTTGTCGAGATTTATTGTCAACCCTGAGGCTTTTCCAAATTTTTCAAATTCTTTTTGTAGGCGTTGACAAGAATTTGAGTCAATTATGAAGTTCATACAATCATCGGCATTGTGTATAATTTTCAGTCCTTTTTAATTTGGTTTCTATTGCTATTACGTGTAATAGCATGGACAGGGGGCAGTCCTGCGTACTGATCTTTCCACATCAAACTTCTTAGTTATCGCGTCATTTACCTGTATTCATGAAAAGATTTTGGTGTATAGGACTCGAGTCCATTTCCGTAAGTTATCTCCGAAGCCAAATTTGTCCAGAACCATGTCAATGTAGTTGTGGTTTAATCGGTTGAAAGCTTTTTACTTGATCAGATAATATCACTGTTCCTCTCAATCCTTGTATGTTTAAGTAGTCTATTGTAGTTTTAATAGTTAAGATATTATTTTATATTCCCACCCACCCCACCCCTTCTCCTCCACAACTTTGATTTTCATTTGGGGGCGCCCACCAGTTATTAGGTACTTTTGAGAGAGTGACATATGTAAGGTGAAATTGTTTGCATTTAAAACGTGCACTGTGGAGAGAATCTTGGCATACCTCTGTGCTACTTTGATGTAGTGTGGCAGCAGCAGAGGGGGTGAACAGACCATTTTGCTTGAGACATTATTTATGAAAAATAAGCCTTTCTACGAAAAGAAAACCTTAAGGTCAGCGACGTTCAACCACAACCTCTAACTTTATCTCGTTACTTTATCTCTGACTTTTGGGTTTTTTTATGGTGTGTTTATTTTACGTGTTGGTCACTCAACGTTGGTCGTTCACCCCCTCTGCTGCTGTAAATTAACCAAAGATTTTATCCAGACCTATACGATATCTAGATCTGGGGTCATGTAAATTTATTCTTAGAAATCCGAACGGAACAGCTTGTGCTTTTGAAAAGAAGTTTCTAAATTTAATCATGTCCATGTCCCCTGAACACCAAGTATAATAAATGTTTTGTAAAGTATAATTGTCTACTCCATTAAACACAATTAAGATATTGCAACTATCTCTGATCACTTTAGGAATTTGTGTGTATTTCTGAGTTAAATAAATAACGTCTGTATTTTTGTGACGGCCTCGCGAAAATATCCGAGCTGGATTTGATTGTTTGTCCAGCATCACATCATCGTATACTACGAGATTATTGATACATCCATGAAGATCATCTACAGATGGAGCTTCACCAATATCGGTGATAAAATCAATAGCGTCATTGGGACACGTCAGCGACTTTGCATTTTCATTAAAATCTTTAAGTACTTCGTAACATCGTTGATCATCTACAGATAGTGCTACTAAATATAATTTATCCCACTTGAGCCATCGCATTATCAGATTAAGTAATAATTGCGTTTTACCAGACCCAGATGGGCCAAGTATAATTGCTCTGATGGAATTTGGTAGCGCTGGATGATGCTTGACTGGCTCTTGTTTTCGTGTCGCTGAGAAATCAATTATATCCATATAATATTAATATGGATTTATATTGCGTTCGATGTAAAGCGCGTACGTCCACAAGTGGATTAACGACAATAATAACAAAAAATAACAGGCGCGCACTTACAGGTAGGTGTGTGAAATGTGGTACAAAAAAATATAAATTTATTTCATTAAAGACAGGTGGAGATATCGCTGCTTCTTTAAGTAAATTACCAGAGCTCCATGGGCAAAGTATCCTGGTGAGAAACATTTACCCGGATATAATTATTGTGGTCCTGGAATTCGTCTCGATATCCGACTCGATAACCGAGACCAACCAAAACCTGGAGAGTACCCAATAGACGCAATTGATCAAGCGTGTCACATTCACGATGTCGCGTATAAAAGTAAGGATTTACAACAACGACATATTGCAGATGTAAAATTAATTCATGCCATAAATAATATAAAAGATAAAACACTTCGAGAAAGATTAGCTGCTTTTATGATAAAAGCTGGTATGAAAGGTAAAATAATGTTAGGGGCTGGTAATTAATCAATTGATTATGATAATGGAATCTGTTTATTATAGCCCAAGAGGATATTGGAGAGGTAAAGCAGCGATTAGTAAACTTGCTGAAGCAGCATAAATCTCACGTGATGTTGCTGCAACGTGGTTAGCACGACAGGCAATATGGCAAATTTATCTACCACCACCTAAAAAAATTCAGTATGCACATTTTGATGTTAGTACCCCTAAGGAAGTTCATCAAGCAGATATTTTGTTTTTACCACACGATACTATTAAAACTGGCAGACGTCAATACACATACAGATACTCGTTAACTGTCGTTGACGTTGCGAGTAGATATAAAGAAGCAGAACCATTATCAACTAAAACAGCGACTGAAGTTGCATCTGCGTTTGAACGAATTTATCAACAAGGACCCCTGCGATGGCCACAACTGCTACAGGTTGATCCTGGCAAAGAATTTCTTGGTTCAGTATCATCGTTGATGAAGCGACATAACGTTAAAATCAGACGAGGACATACAGAAATTCATCGTGATCAAGCAATCGTTGAACGATTTAATCGAACGCTTGCTGAGCGGTTATTTGGATACCAATACGCGAGGGAAATATCCACTGACTTTAAGTCCACGGAGAGATCTTGTGAATGGGTTGCAAGGTTACCGAGTGTGATAGCTGCGTTGAATAACGAAGTGACTCGTGCAATTTCTATGAAATCTTCTAATGCGATCAAAAAAATATATATACCAATACAACGTAAATCATCCTCTCAACCAGTACTAGGTAATGTGACCGTAAGATATTTATATGAACCTGGTGAACTTGAAGGAGGTAAAAAAAGAGCAACTGATCCTGTCTGGAGTGTGATCACACACAAAATTTCCAGCGTGGTAAGGTCCACAGGTAGACCCGCAATCTACAGATTAGATTCAACTGCTCCTCAGCGTGGATTTGTACGCGAACAATTACAAATAATTACTGTAGATACACAATTACCACCGCGTTCACTTTTATAAACTTGCAGAGGGTTGTCCAGCGCCTCGACGTCGATTACATTCAAGACAGGTCAGCGTTACATTTTCGCGTGTGTGACCAAGATTACTATTAATTCTATCAACGGTAAATTGTCTTGGATTATTACTTAAGTACTGCCATAGCATATTACAGTTACAACTTGCACAATGATTATTCTGTTGTGCTTTTAGTGTTATAATAAATTCAACATCGATATCAAAATCGCGATTGTTATTTTTGTCACGTTGTTTATAACTCGCTAATTTTTTATTGATATCGACAAAGTTGTCAGGAATTTCTTCGGTTATAACGCAATCCATGATAACCCGGCCCAGTTGAGATATTCTTCTGACTCGAGACACTGCTAGATAAACTAAATTTGACCATTCAGTACGATCATCGACAATCCAAATATTTTTATCGGCAATAGTTAATCCCTGCGACGAGTGAATCGTTATAACGTATCCTAACGTCCACGGCGATTTATCCATGCTCAACGCGCTCTCAACAACATCAACAACAACTAAAACAATATCATTTAACACAAGATTTTGTATTCCACCACCAGGAATCTCAACATCAACATTCTGTCGTCGAGTATCTGCTGGACGATAACACAATGGTACAGGTAGATTTGAAAATTATTCTTTATGTAACGTAAATAATTGTTGTTGAAGCGTATCGCGAACTATTTTTCTACTTGCAACTATCAAATCAGCAGGTCTCCATAAAGCCCAAAAATCATTCGTAGAAGTTCCTGGAATTACTTTACGCATTATCTCACACTGTATTTTATCTGGCTGTAGTCTTATTAACTTTTTAAACTCTTTCAGTGATTTATTAATAGCTCTATGGTCATCAGTTATTTCTTCGTAATAATCTACAAATGTTTTCAGCCACTCATGTGGAGACGATCCAATGAAAGGTGGCGGTTGACCATGATCGCCACACATTATCACAGCAGTATTTTTTAATAACAGCCAATCAAGAAATATTTTTAATACCTCTAGCGACACCGTGCATATCTCATCCCATATAATAATTTTAGGAATGTATTTCTCACCCATCCGCGATGGAGTCCATGCGTCTCCGCACCATCTAAAGAAACTATGATATGTACACGATTTTACTCCTCGTTCTTTTATTTCCCTGGCGAGTTTATGTGTCGGTGTCAAAACTATCATATCAGAACAATTACTAAATAATTTAATCGCGCGTGTTGTTTTACCTGAACCACCACACCCATTAAGATAAACGGTTTTATGTCTAGCCACAGGATCATATACAGATGGTGCCGATGACATCCTTGATAGCTGATTATTCTTGTAATATGTTCTCGCAATTTCAACATCGACGGATTCAGAATAACTGATTATATCCTCACGTTTTATTCTCCATTCGCCCCATGATGCATGATCGTTAATATGTAATTGTTTTAACTAATCTGCATATTTTTTGTTTATATAAAATGAATCTGTTGCGACTCTGACTGCGTAACGAGGAAATCTGTTTATCATCGATAATAAATTTATCGAAACATACGCTAGCATCGAAGATCTTAAATGAGTAAACTGCGGTGACTCGCCATCAGTAAATCTCACAATTGTACCTAATTTAGTTCCGTCTGATAAATAAGCATTACTTCGACTTATAAATGTGTTTTACTCCGTTGTATCAGCAATTATAAAATCGAGTTCAGCATCCTCCATGATTAATCTTGTACAATGTCGTTTATGATCATATGATCCTCCTTGCGTAAATTTACCGATTATTTTTCTGCCGAGATCTTTTGCAAATTTCTCATCACGCTCTCTCCTGCATTCACTAAAAATATCATCTTCAGGATTAGGAAAATCTCTTTCAACATCATTAAATACATCCGGTTCTGGCAACCAAACTTGTTTCTGCACGCGGTATGATATAATTGCTTCACTTACGCATAACGACATTAAAATTCCAGCATCAAGCATATACTGTATTAGTACTATTGGAGCCCAACATCCCTCTGAAAAATGTTTTCCAAACCACGCATAAACAATCGGATGGAGATCCTCGTAAAACTCGAACGACTCTATACAAGCAAATCCGGTTAAGTCAGCAGGTAAAGGTCCGTTTATCGCTACTCTGGTCATCTCGTGTGTCGGATGCCCAAATCTCTTAAAGTATTCAGAACACTCTCCGTATCCAAGAAAACTTCCAGGATAACACGCTACCATATCAACTGAGATAACGTCATTATAATCGTATTTAGAATTCCACAATCCACCGTGTCCGTATTCGATACAACTTTTCTGGACATCTTCAAGAAATTCCAATCGTGTCGGTTTCCATGAATTTTTCTCCTGAACGTAGTGAGCAGCAACTGATGGAACGGTAAAACAGTTATTAAGTAATTGTTCAACCTTAATATCATCAGATGTGTATTCACGCCAAAGGCGTTGTGCAAGATCTTTCATTTACCCATGGAGAGATTCTGTACGATAAATATCACCATTAGATCGTATAAACTGATCATGATAATCATATTCCAAACTCTGAAACAGCCATACAGATACAGGGTCAATTTTACTGATATTTCTGATAGCATCGAATACATGACCATTATAAAATTTAACCGTTCTGTCTCGTGGAAATATTGTTACTGCCATAGTCCATGCATGTGCGTTATGATCAATAATATCTATCGAAGCTCCTCTTGATTTATATTTTGGTTTGTACAAAATCTCCCCTGTTAACGTCTTCACCGTTATTGGGAATTTCAATTTCTTTTCCAGCTCAGCAACGTCGCTGATAGACGCTCCGGTATCTTTAACTGTTTCTGACCAGGTGTTTATTTTTTTGCGTCTTAAATCCGTTAAACCGTTTCCGCGTATCGCGTTTGTGAAGTGTTCTGTAACCCGTTCAGCTACACAATTTATCCTTGACAGTTTCATGGGTTTGAGATCCCTAACGTCAGGTTTATTATTTAACGGGTATACCGCGTATACAACCGCAGTCACAGGGTATGATCGCTCGTAATATGGTTTGGGAATACCAGTCAGTATTCCTGGTCTGGAATTTTTACTAAGAACAATATTATTTCCTGACTGCATATGGACAGAATCACGTTTGTCACGAATAATCCAAGTGTCATCGTCTGTCTTTACAATAAATTTTATTAAAATAAAATATTTCTAAACAAGGTAGTCAATAATCTCTCTTCCTCGTTTGTCATTCATCGCATTAACAGCATTTTCAATTCTGAATGTCGACCAAACATGAGCCGCACCATCGTCGCGAAATTCCTTTTTGGCCTCACGGATAGATCTTGCATCGAAAAACTAAATTTGTGTTTCGGCAGTCTGTCAAGATCAAATCTAGCCCCAGAATGTTCAATCGCGGATAATTCCTGCATTATTATAATTAGGACAAATATATATTTAATTGAATTTGAATCTTTTGTATATGATTCAAACAAAGAATCGATGCCGTTGGCTTATGATAGGATATACTTCTCCTTGTAACAAAGTATGCGTAAACGAATTCTGCGGCTTTCATATGCAATGCGTTAGACAAGGCAGTTTCGGACCAAAACCGTGTATGCGGTGTGGTGTTGGAGTCAGAGGAAAAACTCAATTGTGAGCGCAATGTGGTGGTAAAAAATACAGAGAGCTGAAACGATATTACGATAAAAAGAATACATCCTCTGAATCCACTATAAAAACAGAAGAAGATTATCTCGCTAGATTTTCAAAAGAATGATTTAAACAAATAATATTAGTATATAAATGGAGCAAAATGAGTTTGTGAAGCGTCCAATAATCACTAATTATGAAGCATCTCGTGATGGTGTAATTAGGAACTGCAGATTAAAGAAACCAGTCGGTAATGTTAATAATACTGGTTATCTTAGATTTAAAAAATAAAAATTATTTCTCACATAGGTTCGTGTTCGAGTGTTATTTTGGGATCATGAAGGATGGACTCGTAATAGATCACATTGATGGAAATCCAAAACATAACTCGCTTGATAACCTGCAAGCTATTACACAGGGTCAAAATTCTGCACGTGGAAATGCTGGCGGCGCGCGATACGCAAGGGCTGTTAAATCTATAAATACAGATTGCGAAGAAATTGTGTTTAAATCAATTAATTCTGCTGGTAAATATTTTGGTATACATCCACATCGGTACAACTTGTCGCAAATGAAATATACAAATCTGCTTTTTCAATGAGATTTCTACAAAAAATCAGGTTCCAATATCTTAGTCTACCAGAACCTTCTTCATGAACCAGTATCGTCTCATTTTGCTTTCATAGTTTCATGTTTTATGCAGGTGTTTTTTTCGTTGATGTAATGTTCCTATGGTATTAGGTAATGAAGCGAGACAACTCCGTCAAGCATAATAGTAAATATTGCAGTTGTCGTACTTGTTGTACTAATGATATTGTAAGTTTTGGTCAGAACCCACATTGCTTTTTCACCTTATCAGGCTGAAGAGTCCAACACCATAAGTATTTGATATATTTTCCTTTTTCATAAATATCGTTCATATTCTCTGATTGTCCAAACTTCGACTGTAAAACATTCCAATGAATTTAGTTATGCATGTAAATCTCAACAGTATTGCAAATAAAAATCGCTTTTATAAATATTTAATTTTTTTTTATTTTGTTGATTTTGTTCGAAAATCTCGTTTTTTTGTTGGTTTTTTGTTCGAAAATCTCGTTTTCTGCATGAAAAGTGACCAAAAATCAATGAAATTCGGCTAGATTTTATAGCGCTGGTAGGGTAAAACCCCCAGCGATTCTCTAATTGATTTTGATGATTTTTCGATTTTATAGAAATCCTTAGCTAAAATATCACTATTTTTTGCTAAAATGAAGTGATTTTTGATCAAAAGTTCTTATTTTTTATCAGTTTTTAGTGAGTTATTGTCAAATTTATCAAGAAATCATCAAAATCAATTAGGGAATCGCTGGAGGTTTTACAACAATTGAGAATTTTCAATAATTTCATTGTTGTATAAATAATGATGCTATTATGCACATTATTCTATGAATCATGTAAAAATCTCAATAATATTTATATTTTCTACGTTCTTATGAAACGCCTTGCGACCTAGCAGTGAATTGTACATGAGGTTATTTTTAGAAATGAATGGCATTGCGTGTTTCGTTCAACTTATCGATTATTTTAGTATCCTTGGCAACGTCTGATTCATATAGACTTTTAGCTGTGGGTTTTGTGTAATGCAGTTTCAAGCATTTGGAAACTGAAAATAAATTCACATTTTACAATAAATTCTGATTTTATTAAGAAATGCATAATACATTTACAATAAATTCTGATTTTATTCTGTATACTTTAAGTACATTACGCGCTAACTATATACTAATATTTTCATTATGTATACATATTGAAGTCCGGTGGCCGATTGCTAACGCGCTGGATTTTCGTGCTCGAGGTCCGTGGTTCGATTCTCGTGACCGGCAAACTGTCGGGCGAAAGGCGATTTGATGCCAGAAAACTTATTTAATTGGGGGCCTCGGCCGCCCCAGTTCTACGTTTCAATAGAAAATTTGTACACTTCGCCCACCATGTCACTTGGTGGGTGCAATTTTGCACTCCCTGGGTGATTATGATGGGGGGGAGTGTGCAAGTTTCTATTGAAACGTTGAGAAGGCCCTAGGATAAGTTTATATGTAACTGTGTTGTCCCTATAAATATATGTTAATACGTTACTGTAAATATGTTAATACGTTACTGTAAGTACGTTACTGTAAATATGCTTGATTTAAGGGGTTACATAAAATCATAATGCCTAGACAGCCCTCCGAATTTCTAATATTTCGTTTCTATTAGGAATTCGCTGGGGGGGGGTGTCTATACGTCTATAAGATAAGTTTATATAAACCTCTGAACTTGCTAGGATGACAACCTAGGGGTTTCACATGGAGTTGCATAAAACTGTGCTGTAAATATGCTTGCTGTAAATACGCTACTGTAATTAAGATTCTGTGTTTTGTGCTGTCCTAGGATAAGTTAGTTAAGTTCTTAGAATTAAGTTTATACGTGACCTCTGATCCTGCTAGGATGTTATTTGGCAACCTAGGGGATCACATGGGGTTAATGTGCTGTCCGTAATTAAGATATAATCATAATCATGTGTATATAATCATGTGTATATAATCATCTTCATGTGTATATAATCATCCTGAAACAGTCCTTAGGGACTATTAGTTTTATTTTATATTAAACAAACACTAATAATATAATGAATTCTGAAAATATTAATGTTATTATTTCTGCAATTAAAATATTAAAACATAACGGTGTAAATATATCTGATAATCTTAATCCTGAAAAAATTCTGTCTGACTTTGAATCGTTAGAACAACGGAAATTAGAGAACAGGTACACACTACCATCTGTTTATAAATTCATGAAGTTTATCCAGCAGGCAATGTTACAGTCGCTGGCAGCAGTTACAGATAATCAGGTAAAGCTGTTTGTACCTCTCTCAAACGCTATTGACAAAATTAAGTTAGAATTATCTCATGAATACGAACAGAAAAAGATTGTGAACCTTCGTATAAGGCAGTTAAGAGAGCATTGTGAAAATGAAAGTGAAGGTGGAGTTAATGTGATAATGGCTAAACAAAATCCCTGGTAGGTATACAGGTTATTTACTTATAATAATTACGATTTAACCCATTAAAAAAAAAACTATTCTGATCCGATTCGGATATTTTTTTTTGTTTTACGATGACGCATTGTGATAAAACGCTCTATGATCTCACATACAGATTAATACTTAAAACTTCATTCTGTAAATCCAAAATACGTCCTATTTGGTCTGTAAGTTTGAAATGTATCCTTGATAATAACGGATTATGTACACGTAGATAAACGGGGTTTATTGGTTTAGATACAATTAACCCCCGGGAGGCGCTTGAGGGCTAAATGAATATAATATATAACCTTGCTGGGCCTGGCTAGACTTTGAAAGATCTACTTGATAGCTGTCATCAATTACATCACATACTAGATTGACCGCGATCGTTGATGTTATATTAACAATACCAGGCGAGATATGGCGGCCTCCACAGTATGGATCATTATTGTGTTTAAGAATAACCGGTGGTGGGGCTATTTTTATCCACGCTGCATGTATTTTAGGGAAATATTCATCAATGACATCGTTGAGTTGTTTTTTTTATTTCAGCGTTATTAAAATCTGGTATTATAAATGTTTGTAAATCTTTTTCTGTTATTTTAAAAAATTTAAGAAAATTATCTTTTAAAATTGGATCAGCAAGTTGTTTTATATAATTTATTAGAGCGTCGTTGAAACGCCGTAATTCATAAATAATTTGATTTAAATGTTTTATGGTTTCGATTATCTGATTTTTTACATCTTCACTATAAAACTGTGTTAATGATAAAAATAATTTTTTTAATTTAATTAATGATTCATCAAACTTATCTTTTTTAACCATTCTTCCAGCCCATATACTTATTGCATGATCAGAAAATTTATTATCCCCTGTAAAAAAATTCTTTGTATTAAAACTTGGAGTAAATTTTACATAAGGTGGATCTTTTATATATTTTTTTTCCGTTGTGAGAAATTCATTTTTGGTTGGTTCTGGAATTCCATTTGACCTTTGGTCTGGAGGAACATCAGGCCATCCTAACACAGATCTGATGGAACTTTGATAAATATCTACAACATAATCAGGGGAATTTATTTCAATCGCCGCTGATAATGTTGGTTCGTAAACAGTGATTGCTATTTTGGATTCTTTTCCTGTAATAGATTTAATTCTGCGTTGGAACTCATCATTAATCTGTTCTATTTGATAACTGCCCGTTGAAATTCCAACAACTTGCCAATCAGGAGTTCCATCAGGTTTATTCTTATTCGCAAATACAAGTGAATTGTTTGCTGGTAGTCCACCAAACGATTTTGACCTGATATTTGGCCAGCTATGATAAACCCGTAATTGCGCTAATGCTATTTTACTTGCTGTAATTGCAATTGGAAAGTTAACGCTAAATTCAGGATTGGTCGAACTTAATGATATCATAGTAGTTTTTGACGGCGTTGTATTAGTGACGATCTGTTGTGTATTAGTGACGATCTGTTGTAATAGTCTTAACACTGATATTATTTAAAATACTCCGTTATTTAATAGAACGCACTCTCATGAATTCAACCTTCAGTCGCGCAAGTTACTTTATCACTAAATGCTTCATCGTAGGTTTTCATTATCGTTGCGAACTCCTCATCAGATATTTTACCATCGCTGAGATATGCAGAAAGATACGATGATAGTTTAGAATAAGATGTTGTTGCTGTGTGTAGTTTTCTTATATACTCTTGTAATTTATCATTTGTACACGTAGATATCTTTTTAGCGATAATATTAAGAATGCCTGCGCATGTTGTTGCCGTTGAAACGACAATTGTTACAACTGCAGGTGCTGTCATTGTTATTGCTGATAATAATAATCCGGTTCCAGCAATAACAGTGGAAACTAAGTAAACAATTATATCAATAACAACCATACGTCTGCGATATTTTTTTACTTTTACTGTATAATCGTCGATGATATTTTTTAGTTTGGTTTGACACTCACATACTTGAGCGTATCTGTGACGTTGAACGTCCATAAGTGAATCCGTCACTCGATTCATTATACTAACAATGTCATTTAATTAAGCTTCAGCTACGAATTCCAGGTACCACCAGTAACGTCTCGGGGGCATTTCCGTTGATGTTAACGTAAACGTTTCTTTGATTTCCTTGGTTAGCATCACCAGCAGAGGATTATGATATACATTCGGTGATGATGAAGTGGCCGCAGTAATTTCCAAACCGTACAGGGATAGCCTGTATAACCCAGTTACTTCTGCGGTATGTTCGAGAGTTTTATTTTGCGGTGTCCATGTTGTTGATCCTGATGCTACTGTGTATACCACATTGACGATCTGATTGTGAGGAATTTTAATCAGATTAGTTTTTTGAACAATACTAGGTATTCCACTGACAATATCGTTGAGTTTCATGTTAATATCGGAGAGTTTGATATCAACAGTTGGTGGTGTTCCAAAAAAATCATTAATAGATCTGTTTATGTTTCTACGAAAATTTAAGAAAGTTTGTACGTGATTAGTAAAATTAGTATTGAATGTAGTCATTTCATTATTGATTGTTGCTATTGCTGTTACCGTCGGAATGTTGCTATCGTCTACATATTTCTTCGTTACAGCGTCGAAATCTGATTCTGGTGTTCTAAGATTATTAATACCATTATTATCCATATTGAGACATGCACGCATTATACCACCGTTGACTAATACGTACTTAGATTCTTGATCATCGACGTATTTTTTTGTTGCTGCATCTGTATCTGCGGCTGGGTTTCCAAGGTCTATAATTTTATTTCGGTTCATGATAATGTGACCCGTGAATGAATCACCAGCTCGCTTGATAAAATCGTTAACTGACTTACCGGAATCTTGTATTTTACCTTGATCAGAAAAAATAACGATATTATTAATAACCGCGGTGGGAATTCGTATAAGAACATCTAACAGTTGTATATTACTCGTTTTTAATGGTCCTTGTTTATCCTGAAAAACAACAACTTCATTTTGATCCACACTTGTGATATTTAATAAATCATCGATTTCATTTCTGAGCTGATCAAGAGTTGCGTATTTAGATAAATCGACTTGCTGCTGAGCTTTACGAGAAGATCTTCCATAAATATCTACCATTATATTTACTGATATCTGTTTAAGTGTGACAACGTGGTATATTCATGCACGACTTTATGAGGTGGTGTTGTTGATTTTGATACAGCATCAAGTACAGCGAGTACTTCTCGACCACATATCGGTGGATCAGTTAATTTTTGTGTTGGTAATGTTGAATATCAGATTTTAGAACGCATCGAATTCTGAGCAGTATTTATATATTTTAAAAATTCCTTTGGTGGTGCCATTCCATACGAATCAAAATAAATAATTCCACGTGGATCAGTTGCATACGCCACCCAATGAGTGCCTGAACTAGAGTTTTTATCGAGATTAATAATACCAGTTTCATGTTGCATTGCAACGGTAGGTAATTGATCACGCATAAAAACTCCTCTAAAGTTTTTTATATTCAGTTGCATAGCGGCATTAAGTAAATCAAAATTAGACATAGGAAGAATCATCGAATTCGATGACGAAGTTACCGGGGCAGTCTTAGACCTTTTCCGTACCACGAATGTGGGGTCCCTGGCAATCTTAGACCGCGACCGTATGCTGGGCCTGATAATCTTAGACGGCCCGGCTGTGGAACGTTTGGTGCTCTTAGACGTCTTCCGCGTTGTTTTGTCCGTGATCTTTTCTTTAAGTTTTCTGCGTGCATAATTCCTTGACCCGTTGCTTTCTTTAACGCCATTCCAGCAGCGGTTCCAACAGCGCCTAATGCAGCTGCTTTTGCAACAGCTGGGGCTGCAACGGCTATTATTACCGGTAACGCGGCAAGAAGTGGAAATATACCACCCGTTTTAACGATGTCTTTAATGACACTCGCAGAAAGATTAAGTTTTATACCTTTATTCAATTTTTTTGCTTCATTAAAATGCTTATGCTGGCGTTCTGATAATGATAGCTTATTCGGACCACTCGTGATTTGTTCTCGCTTTAGTGATATTTTTGCCGCACAATTATTTTTTGATGATGATTGTAGTTTTTTAATCTGACCAGGAGTCAGACTGACATTAACTAGATGTGACATTTATAATTATTATGAGTGATCTAATTACATGTTTTCTACTGGGGCATCAATAACTCTCATTCGTCCACCAACACCTTCAAGCAACATCGATTTATCACTAAGTATAACAGCGACAGCTCTGTAATCAGCAATAGCTCCTCGGTTTACGCGAGCTCGAAAATACATGTCAACGACTGATTGTCTGGTTAAATCTAAATGTTTCAGCGAAAAGTAATAAATCGGATATGATGTTGTAAAATCTAGCTGTGATATTTGTAAACCAGTATCAATATTTTGATCACGTCCCATAAATGTCATTAATCGATGATATGCACGCGCAACATGATTATTTTCAAAATTTAACAAAATATCCTCGGATGGTTCTTGATGTCCGTTTATCCTCAAAGAAACTTCACTAACCCCAAGCGTGTCAAATATCATTATGCTTAGATTTTGTGAGTTTACCCGTGCAGCATCTTGTAATGCAATAAATATATGTCGCGGTGCAGAAACACCTTGTTGTGATGCTATTTGCCAAGTAAATAAACCATTAATGTTACCCTGGATAGAATCTGTGGTCATTGTCAACCATGTTAACATCGATTTACCACCTTGACTCATAAAAGAAAGTAAATGTTCTTCGTCAGGTATTGTTGGAGTCATTACTGGCATCCTTAAAGAAGGTTTTGTAAGAATTACTTTACCAGCATCAGTATCAGCGGGTCGCCATATTGCATCATCGTCGGTACCCTTTCGCACAAGTGCAATTGTAGTATGCTTAGCTCCAAATATAACCTTCCTAACATTTCTACAGAATCCAAAGATATGTGATAATGGAATTGCACATGAAAATCTTCTCCTTGCACCGATTAACATTGCTCGACGTGATCTAAATCCTAAGTTAAAATCTGGATCAGCACCATCAACCACCGGCCACACATCAGCATCAGCGTTGTTGGCGAAGTTTCATGGTCGTCTTAGTTCATATTGTTGATGCTCTGGAAAATTAGAAGTATCCTTTGAAAACATCATTGACGGACCAGCTGATCTTGAGTAATCATCACTATATCGCGCAAGACCAAGTATCGTCGTGGCAACGTCGACGTTTTCATGACAGATCTCAATCTCTCGTGTATCAATGATATACGCTGCACCTTTAAATAACGCCATAATACCATTATTAACAAAACTAACACCCGTATCAACTGCGTATGGAGTATTATCAGCTCGCAAAATTTCACCTTCAACCTCGATAAATGCTTCAGCGGGTAAGAAATATCTGCTTGTATCTTGAACTTGTATCTCAAATCTTCCACGCTCGTCAGGTACACGTGCGTCATAAGAATAATACTGATAATCACGCACAGATTCATCTTTTAAAACTGGTGCATCCATGTCAAACGCGGGATCAGATATACGCTTGAACATCTTTATTATTATCGTCTTCGTCTAACACGAAGACCGCTTCCTGCTATCAGACTAGCGGTTATATTTTTTTCTTTTTCTAAACCAACATTAGTGTTGGTAGCCAACTCCGCTAGTTTCTGATTAGCAGCTTGATTTATTATTTTACTGACATTTGCGGGCATCACTTCAGTGCTGGCCAGTTTCACTGGCTGAGGTTTTCGTCGTATTAATCGCGCTAGTCTATCCTTGATCGCTGAAAATGCTTTGCTAGCAACATCACCAACAGCGCCAATACCTTTTTCACGAACAACGTCAATAGCTTTCATTCCTAATTGCTTTGCAAGCGGTATTGCTTTTGGGGCTATCCCTCTAAATAGACCTTGAACAACATCACCTAGTCCATCTCCGTAGGTCGTTTTGTATACTGGTAATCGTGAATTTATTGCCCTGACCATGGTTGGTCTATGAGTATTGTGTACGATCATATTATTATTGATTTTATCACTAACTGCATCTAATTACATACTCAGTCACTGTAATAATCATCGGCGATTTCATTAATGAGGGACCGATACACATTAATATCCTTAGCACCACCTGTAAATAATCGTTTACAAATATCAGCTGCTTCATTAATGATTTCTGGGGAATTATTGCCAGCTCGTTTTCCTCCCATGAGAATTTCTAGTCGATCAACATCAGCAAGGACGTTATTGGGACAAGTAATAAAGCCACTTCCTAAACCACTTCCAGTTGCGCCAGAATCTTGATCTTCTTCCTCTGTTGTTCTAACTGGTTGTCGTTGTCGTGGTGATTGAAATCGTTTCATCATTTTCTGAAATTGTTGTTCTTGTTGCGGTGATGATTGTTCTCGTTGTTGTGGTGATGGTAGTGGTGATAGTAATTGTGGTTGTGGATAATCACGAAGTAATTGTGGAAATTGTTGAACTTGTTCTCCAAGTGTTTTTACTGGTTTCTGTAATCCAAATTGTTTAGTTCTTTCTTCAATATATTTATTTACAGCATCATCAAATCTATTAAAATTTTTAATATCTTCATTAGCTCTAATTTCCGGAATACCAGTATAGATACGATATAAATCCCTGATCCAATCAGCACGTTTTAGAGATTTAACATGTTCTGGTTTTACATATTTTTGTCTTTCATCATATCCAAACGCGGCAATATCAATTAATTTTTTTGGATCCCTGATAGCAGCAATACCTTCAGGCGTAAATTTATATATTATCTTAGTTCTTGGTTGTGGGTGTGGTTGTGGCTGTGGTTGTGGTTGAGCTGCTTGAATACGGCCAGCAATATCAACAGGTAATGTTTCAAGAGCTCGTTGTGTTGCCTCAGTTGCTGTAACGATTTTCTTTGTTGGGTTCGACAATCGGTTTAAATAATTGTTCTGTACCTTCTGCAAATTCCACTTGAGACTCCTGACGAGCTTGTAGCAGTTGTTTGACTAAATCATGGACGGGTAAATATATTTTGATTGCCTGTAGTCGCTCTCTAGCTAATCTAGCTGAGTGTGGTTCTCCAATCATTATTGATAATATCTATAATTGCTGTTTAATTTACAGCAGCAGAGGGGGTGAACTACCTATACCGAGTGACCAACGCGTAAACGAAACAAATAAAAACGCGCATCAGAGAAAAAGTAACGAGATTAAGCTAACCCTAAGAAATCTCACGTCAGTTAGAGGTTGTGGTTTAACGTCACTAACCTTATTTTTTCAGCCTTCGTAGGAACCTTATTTTTTTATAAAATAATGTCTCAAGCAAAATGGTCTGTTCACCCTCTCTGCTGCTGTGGCTGACATTTCTTTGGATATTATACTTTTGGAAATTGTAAATGATCTTAGCACACTGCTAACTAAAATGACTGCTCCTTGTGCTCCAAAAATCAACCTGAATTTGTCTAAAGTACACTATCCTTAGCAGCTAGTAAAATAGGGAAAATGAATTTTGCCAGACTAGACAATACCAGCTTCTGAAAGTGCAATGAATGAATTACCAAATATATAAAATGTAAAAAAGTTATCGGCTCTTTTTTTACAATTTACCTCTGAAGTTCAGGAAGTGAAAATGACCAAGTGGAGCTAGCAGTTTTTTGAAAGATGCACATCTGGAGTAAGGCCAAGCTGTATACTCTATAACCCATATTACACCCATCAATCATACACCAAAATAAAGGGAATTAAAGGTTCTTTGAACAATACCTAAGATATACAAGGTCTTTATTAAATAGCCAGTATAACCAGTGAGAGAACCTGGGGAAACTCTTTTTCTAAAATTCTATGCAAAAATACGAAACTATAGAGCGCCATCTTATGATCCCTGACATCCCTTCTTTGATTCTTTTCGCTAAGATTCTGCTTAAAATAATATAAACATCTAATAATGATCTTGGCCTCCAATTTTTGAGGTCTTCTTCTTTCTCCTTTCCCCTTATATAGGATTGTTATTATTCCTTCAAGCTTTTTTGGAGGTTGCCATTTCCTCTTGTAAAAAAAAAGTGTTAGTGTACAGTGATTCTAATATTGGTGTGATATCGTTGCAGACGGTCATATAAAATTACATTCTTGTTCTCTTTCACTATATAACAGAAATGGCTAAACCATGTTCCGACCGGTTAGCTTGACTGACTGGAACATCGCTTGGTCACTCTTTGACCTCAAAGAAATGGCCAATCATATTCCAATTTGTTAGTTTTTCTAATCGGAATATCCAATAGGTTTAAATTCGAAGATTTTATATGAATTTGATTGATAAATTTGTTGCATCTCGTCATTTCTGTTGATATTGGTATTTGTCAGAAACACATTCTCAATAACGGATTTGGTTGAACTGAAGCCAATTTAAAATATCTTGCCTACAAATTTGGGGTGGGGGGTATTTCTGTTTCTCAGCAGTAATCTATACAACACAGCTGGGCTTTATTGCTGTTGGGGGGGATTCGTAAATTTGATAATCATCTTTGCATGACAAGGGATAGAAAAATGTATCCACAATAATATGTACTGTAGTATACTTTAGTATTTCTCCACAAAGTGAGAACGCAGATGACCAGTGGTTCCTAAATATCGTTTTGGAAGGTCTCCAGATCATGTTCTTTAATGCCACGTTCATCCCAAAATTACCATGCAAGTCGCACATCCTACGGCAGAAAAAGTCTTTCCTCTAAAAGGGAGTGTATAGTGGGAGACTTCGCGTTCAGCCTAAACCTTAAAGATGCAAACTTTTATATTCCAATCCACAGGTATTCCCGAAAATTCATAAGGATCACTTTCAGGGAAATTGTTTACCAGTTCAAGACTCTGATCTAAATATCAGGCTCTGAGTATTCACCAGAATCGTCTAATATTTTGTGTCACACGTCACGAAAACATCGACATTTCTGACATCGAATTCTCCAAAATTAAAGGTGAGCAACGATATTCTCCAAAAATTAAAAGTGAGCAACGTTTTTCTACAAAGACTTCAAATTCCCTTTCTCTGTGTGATTTTGCCTCGGATTCATTATCAAAAAGAACAAATTTGACATTATTCTTTCCATTCATCTGAATATGGAGTTCACAACCTCGCTAGGTAAAATCTGTCTTCCTCAGGAAAATGCCATGAAGATTGTCTGTTTTGGTGTCTTCCTTCCTCTTCAGCCTAGGAATTCTTCGTTCTTCCCATTGCTGTCGTGGATCTTGTTTTCGTGAGACCTCTACTGATGATCATTCTATCCCAGCAGCAGCCGGAACTTGACCAGCAAGACCAAATGGTCAAAGTTTCAATTACACGAGATCATCTTGCAGCATATAGGAGGACCCCTCCTAACTTACAACAGGCATTCCACGTCAGAATCAACCGCCTGAAATTCCCATTTGCACAGACGCCTGTACAACTGGCTAGTATGCACATGACCAGCCCTCGTTCCTAATTGTGAATGGAGTCTGGTCCTTTCATGTGCAGTCCACAGGAGATGAAATTTATAGAGAAGGCTTTTTGATAATAGCATGATACACTATTAGGAAAGGGCGTTCCGATCTTTCCAATAAGTCTGCTTTCGTGAATTACTCTGACGGAAAGAAAGAACCAAACCCAAATATGTCTTCTTGTTTGGGATTTTCTTAGGTGGCTTCATCGTCAGCAAATCCACATTCAAGTCTGTCACAATTAAAGCAGACTCGATCATCATTTCGACTCTTTATTGAGATATAATACACTTATAATTTCAGAATGGTTGATTCACTCTCTGTGTTCAGTATGAACTTCTTTGCGATGAGATGAAATATGAAGCTCCCAAAACTTGATGCCCAGATCTGTAAGTCCCTTCAGTCGACCCCCTCTCAGACTGGAATTGCTTCACTGTGTACCCCTTTTCTCCACTCCTCTTATTCCAAGCACCTTTCAGAAGGTGGACGAATCCAAGTGCAAACTAATCCCGACTGCTTTCCTCAAGTGGGAGAAATCTTGTATAAAAGACCTTCTGAGTATAGTTGCGGAGAGTCCCTGGAAATGCCAACCATTTCAGCGAGTGATGAAACAGTTTCATACGTACATACAGATTTTCCATCACAAACCAGAACGCTGAAACTGAACGCCTGGCTTATATCAAACATACCATCAGAACTTTTCTCTTAACATGTGCTGAACAGAAATGCTACAGAAAAAAAGGCCTGCCATTTTTAAAGTCTATGCCAGGAAATAGTCTTCTTCAGTAGTATGAGCAAAGAAACGGCACTGCTTTTGAAACTCTGATCTAAACCACAAATTGCTATTTTCCTCTTTTGGCTTTTGGAGGAGACGAAGTTAGCTGCCAGCACCATCAAAGGCTACCTTCAATGTTTTCCAGCAGATGTCATCATCATACAAGGTAGGAAAAAGACCTATCCGATCTTCTAACCGATTTCCACTTTTACATACATACATACATTCGCATGCGTGCGTGCGTGCGTGCGTACATACAAACATACATATACTCATATATTTATCTTGTAGTAAGAAAGACACATGTTACCATCTGTATACAATTTCCAATTTTTGTTTTTATTTTTCGGACTAGATGAAGATATTTTATTTAACTTCTCAGTCACCAGCTTCATAACTAATTATAGCATAATTTTCAAACATATTCCAAAACATATAAAAATCCCTGTCGTTCTTGTTTCAAGGTTACTGTTAATCATATAACAATATATGATCGACTAGCGTAATTGTCCGTCCTAGAACAAGCAAAAGAAACTATTTAAAAAATGGGATGAGCGAGTTTAAAAAGAAGCTCGAAAAATTTTTTTTTAAAAAAATAGTATCGCAATAAATGTGATTCCGCTGCGACTTTTGAACTCGCACCTCTGGTTTGGCAAGCTGGACACAGAAAGACAGAATGACAAGTGTGGGTGTTTATATTCAAGATGTACTAACACTCGCTATGACATTAAGAGTTCCAAGCAAATGAGTAAAGAAGGTTGGAGTCATATTACGCGAAAGAATGTTTAGTACCAAAATAACTTAGAAGTAATCAAATGATTGTATTAATGTTTCATCTTGTAAATTCTTTTAGTTCAGCAGTATGTCGCTTGCAGTTCTTCTCCGTTTGTTGTTGTCTTTCATGATCTTGTATTATCCGCGTTTTTATTAACATAATGTAATCTCTGCTGAAGAAGTAATAAAGTCAATCAGTCAGTCATACACGCACACATGCACACATGCATACAAACATACGTGCATATTTATATTTGTCATGTAGTATGAAACACATATTGTTACCACTTCTATAAGTTTTCCATTTCCTTGTCTTTATTATTTCAAAGTTAATGTTAATCACGTAACAATAGAGATGTACGTTGTATCAATAGCATCATCAAGCAAATGTTCAAAGAAGATCAATGCCATGCTAAGCTAAATGCTAGTTAGCCTTGACTGCATATTTGTATGATTGCATGTAAAGACATGGTTGGTTTGTCAGTACGTTAGCTAACAAAGAACTACTCTTTATATTTGTCACTTTGATTCTCTGTTGTGTTTAATGATCTTGTATTATCGTGAATTTGATTAACCCGATGTAATCTCTGTTGAAGAGGAAATCATGTGATGCATGCATGCATGAATACATACATACATACATACATACATACATACATACATACATACATACATGGGTTTTAAATGCGTCTGAGTTGTAGTTGTACTTCGTACAGTAACAAAGTTTGTAAGCAATATTGAACTGATCGAAGTTACACGTACATATGTAATGTCCATTCCAGGCACCCCACTCAATTATTCACTAGCAGCGACACCTTTGCTCAGCCTTTGGCATTGACTGCACTGCAAACTGGTCAATAACAACATATGTGAACTGGACTATAATGCTGACGCTCTAGGCCGACCACTGTTTCAACATCGCATTAAATGGAGCTCAACCTCCAAAACCTTCCATTATCTATTTTAACCAGGACTAGAGCTTCTATCTTCCTACCTTGTATCTCATGAAAACTTCACTTTAAACAAAAACTGAAGACTTCAGTCTTCTATCATTTTCAATCATTTTTGGATTTTTTTAAAGGTAAGTATACGAAATGAAAATACATACATACATACATACATACATACATACATACATACATACTGTAACGTTGTCTCCTAGGGTATGTTTGCTAATATTGTAGGAGGACGTACAATTTAAAATTTTTAAATAGATGGATTTATAGCTCCGAGCCCCTAGTCATCGATGCCGGCGGTCTAGGTGGATAATATACAAAAATTAAAAATGTGAGGAATAACAGTTTAATAACAGATCTAAATAATCAAACAACAAAATTAAATTTCCACAATTTTTACACTTGGTCGACCTATTTAATCTGCCAATTTCATCATCTGATATGCAACGTGAAAGTGTTTCCACCTGTCCCTGCTACTTTACTCATCTGTATTATTTCCTTTTCCTTAACTGGTACTCCAGTACCCCTTCCGTCCCTCGACTACATCCTTCACCCTTCCACGTCCTCCACTTCCGTTCTCCAGTCTGCCTTCAAACTTCTGTCCGTTATTCTCTCCGGTCCCGTGACCTTTATAACAACTTCTCCCTACTTTGTCACCTTTGGGTGGCACTCTGTCCAACCCGAACAACTCTAAACAGCACCTAAAGCCTCTCTTGAAGAAGCTTTTCACGTCTGAATTCTCGCTCACCCCTTTTACGAATGCCGTACATTCGGAGTACGCCTATTAGAATTAACTCCCTAACTTCCTAGACCTCTGCGTTGGTCAAAATCCTGGCGAGTGCTGAAGTGATCGTAAAGTGACCTGTAGAATAAAGGTCTGATTCGGACAGGTGCCCCGCCCATATTTCCCTAACTCAGCCCTGATTTGATACTGGGGTCTCTTTGAACTGTAGTCTGCCTAGTTTCTCACGCGCATGTCAAATTTCTTTCTCCCGCGGTTAGGCTACAGCTTGGGTGTGCATAAACAACCTTTATGGTTTTACCAGTTACTTCGTCCCTTTGAAGATAGCCGCCCCTTTGTTCACACCAGTGCCGATTCAAGCCGCAATCTTGCGCAACAAAGTTCAGTCGTCAAGGTCGTGGTGACATTCTCCATCCCAGGTAAGTTGTATTCATGAGGTCTGTCTTCACAACTTGACACATACATACATACATATGTTATGAAAGTTGTTGGTACTTTTTATGAAAATTTTGTTTGTTATCATATAATAACCTTCTTCTCATTCCCTGCTACGAGAAGGAAATACTAATAACTTTAAGAAATGTCTTTGCCCATGATTAGAGAGAGAGAGAGAGAGAGAGAGAGAGAGAGAGAGAGAGAGAGAGAGAGAGAAGAAAGTTCGGGCTCTCTTAAAGATGAAGGTGTCACGCATAATGGTGTAGATACGGCTACATTCCTTTGGGGAAGCTTGGCAATGCGGAGGTACAGGATACTGTAAGAAGATAGACAACGCCTTTCTGATTCTTGGACGAACGAACTGATTTTATTTAGGTAATTGATATATATGGATATATAATGCTACATTCTGGAGATACACCTTATAAAGCCTTTATATTGAAAAATACATGAAATACATATTATACTTTTCCTTCGAGCTTACCAACTTCATATATTTGTGTAATTTCTGCATTTTAGAATAAAATACAGATAATTAAATATCAAATAAATTCATGATAGCCAAAGAGTATAAAATTCAATAGTTGCGATTAATGCAACAATCGTTTTGAAGAAATATATTTTACTAAATTTAAAATAGATTACTAAATACTATTCTTTATTACTTAAAGAATATTGTATTCCCAAATTAAATCTAAGCATGAAGTTGTCTTTTCACCATAATAATTACCACAAATACAAATGAATTTAAATTCTTCAAAACAATTAAACATTCCATTACATTATAATAAAAAATAAAAAGAACTCACAGAATGTTGCAAAACTATGAAGTTTACCGTAGAAATCTCTAACATTAAAAGTACTTATTCTTTAAAGAAATTTACGAACACAAACGATTCTTACCTGTAAGGAAGATAGATGAAGCCTTCTGATTCTTGGACAAATGAACTGATTTAACACAGGCTGCGCTCCGCTATTTATACTGATTTGGACATGCTCCTGGCCAAATTTGGTAAAGTGTTTGGGCCTGTGTGCGTCCGTCTCGAATCAGAAAGAGGCTCCTGTCTATTTCTAATGGAAGCGAGTGTCCGCTTCAAAATTCGCCTCATCAGCATTTATTCATTTCAAGGAAACGGCTGAATCATACAGCTTACTCAGTCAGCAAAAAATGTTAAGAATCTGGCCACGAAGTACTGACACAATTTAGGAATACTAGTTTTGCTGACCTGGCATACATAAACAAATGTATAATACGGGAGGGGGGATTTGCACTTGCTTGTAAGGGCGCAATCTTTATCAAAATAGTATATAGTTGTAATAGGAAAATAAATAAAGTTAATCTCAATATATTTTAGTTGAAATTACTTCCAATATAATTTAATGAAAAATTAGTTTTAATACAATTTAGAGAAAATTTCAATGTTATTACTTTTACTCAAAAATTCTGTCCTAATACATATACACATACTTACTTACTTACTTACTTACTTACTTACTTACTTACTTACGTTTCTATTCATGCATTTTACTGCATGCGTAAGTATAACATGTTTCAACGCTAATGCATAACTCTGATAATTAAATTCCCCGAAAACCAGTGACCACGTATTATACCCAAAATCAGGAAAAATCTACAAATAAGAATCGTTAAGCTCTTCGACCACAAATTCTATTTGTCCACATCAATGAGCGCTATTTTTTCTTTGTTTATTTTAAATAGTAAATAGACCGTTTATCCTTACATACTACTTGACACTATCTATATGATTTTTATCATATACCTTTGATTACTCGTTTTACTTGATTCTGGTTCCACGATCTCGTTCCCTGTTACGACTCTATGATCTTAAACTATGTAACAGAAAGAAGCGAAACCAACAATTTTGAGTAAAATTCAACAAACAATGTATTTCCCTAGAGTATAATGTGAAAATTTATAAGACACGTACAGTATTGTGAGTTAAATCCCAAATAATCCTACATTTTCTATCACTATTCCAAATGTATAAAATATTCTGAATGAATTCTAATAGTCTTGAATATCTTGATGTATCACAATTATATAATCCAGAATGTCTTTGAATGAATCGACAAAAGTCTCAAAATAGTGTGTTAATCCAGTCAATGATTACTTTAGTAATTCCAATGAAATATTTAAATAAGAACACAACTACAGACTCTGATCATTGATTCTCAAAGACTGATATAAAACAGGAATGAATAATTGTATACCTAACCTCTATTTATATACAAACTGTCACCTGACCTATAACGCAACAGAATATTTTGGAAAACTGATAATTTCTAAAGGAAAAATTCACTAATTCGTAAACAAATTCAGACCTTGAACTTAAATTTAAGTAAATATCTTGTTTACCACCTACAATCATAAATAATAGTTACATAGGTAAACATGTTATTTACAAATGAATATTATATTAGTGTACAATCTGCAATCATGGACAAAATTTAAGTATTCAGTTTAGATATGCATAACATTCTCATTGACATGAAACACGAAATAATGTCCTTTAAAAAAAAATTAACAAAATTGGCCAATTCCTTGTGGGCACCTGACAAAACTTTACCTGCGCTTGAAATAGAAACCCTCGATATTTTTTTCTCTTAACGGGGATGGGAAGGGCAGGCTGGTAGGCGGGTCAACACTTTTCGGGCCATGTTTATGTATTGCTAATAATACACGCTACTGGAGAACCACGTTACATTTAAGTTTGTGACTCCGACATATTTCGTCACGTACATAGTAATTACAGTTACATTTAAGTGTGTGGCTCTGGCACATTTCTTCAAGTATGTAGTATTTACAGTGTCAGATTTTTTCAGATGCTGAGATCATTCAGGTTGTGTTCTGCTGCCATCGGCCGTAGATTTAGATGGACATGCCTAATACTTTGGACACTAAGAGAAAGAAAGAGTCTTGCTTGCTTCGTACTATGGCTCGTGATTATGCTATTTCTATGTAAGTACTGTACTTCTAAACTGTTTGATCTTGACCCTTTAGAAAAATGTTGAAGAACCCCAATCACCAAACTCCACCATCGCCAAAATAAAAACAACAAAAAACAACAAAAACCAAGTTCAGCTTTAAAGGGTTGTACTGCATATATATCCAGAAAGATTATTAGGGACGCTATTATATTTGGGGGTAAAAGAAACGAGGAAAAAAAAATACCGTACTCAGATTTACTGTTAATTTGTTTCCCCTCTTAAGTGATATACGCAGGAAATGAACACATGACGGAGTGAACGATATTTGAATTACAAACTCTGTGAAAACGTTATCTGTCATCAGTTTCTTATTAGAAATGGTGGGTCATTGGTTTACATAAGAAGACTTATTTTGTAAGATAGCTGTCACCTCTGTCATTTGGAATTGCGCACTAGATGTGACACAATCATATAGATTATAGCGGTTATATTGGATAGATAGATTGATTGATTGATTGCATTATCTTGAAAAACATATCGGTTCCTTTTGTTTGTTTTGTTTTGGTGTTGCACTTTACTGTCAAACAAGGAGCAGGGCCATGGACCGGGTAAGACAACTAAAACAAAATTCCGGGTGCCCACAACAGTCAGGGGTCCCACCGCCGAAGAAGAAAACAAAATTGTAATTCAAATGTGCCTCCTGGAAATTTTTTCCTAGGGCCCATAAATCCTGTCCGCGGCCATGACCAGGAGATCTATCTATCTATCTCCTGCATCACCCTCTTATTTTCGGTATTCTGTGCCAGTGTTAAGCGAGCAAAATCATATGTCAGTTACATGCGATATAAATTATATCTGTAAAATTCAATACAAATCCATGATAAATACATCATGTTTATAGATAACAGTTAAGTTCAAGCGAAAATTTGAAAGCGAAAATCTGGATTCATTTAGTCCTTTTGTAGGAAGTCACCACCCAAGATAATACTATGTTAGTGAAACTCTCTCTGCATTTTGCTCACCAGTTATTATTTACTTTTGAGAGAGTGACGTATGTAAGGTGAAGTTGTTTGCATTTAAAACATGCACAGTGGAGAGAATCTTGGCATACCTCTATGCTACTTTGATGTAATGTGGCTGACATTTCTTTGGATATTGTACTTTTGGAAATTGTAAACGATCTTAGCACACTGCTAACTAAAATGACTGCTCCCTTGTGCTCTAAAAATCAGCCTGAATTAGTCTAAAGTACACTATCCTTAGCAGCTAGTAAAATAGGGAAAATGAATTTTGCCAGACTAGACAATACCTGCTTCTGAAAGTGCAATGAATGAATTACCAAATATATAAAATGTTAAAAAAGTTATCGGCTCTTTTTCACAATTTACCTCTGAAGTTCAGGAAGTGAAAATGACCAAGTGGAGCTAGCAGTTTTTTGAAAGGTGCACATCTGGAGTAAGGCCAAGCTGTATACTCTATAAGCCATATCACACCCATCAATCATACACCAAAATAAAGGGAATTAAAGATTCTTTGAACAATACCTAAGATATACAAGGTCTTTTTTTAAATAGCCAGTATAACTAGCGAGGAAACCAGGGGGAATTCTTTTTCTTTAAAATTCTAACCCTATGCAAAATATGAAACTGTAGAGCTCCACCTTATTATATTATTACTTGTTGCATGTATAGTGAACTCAATTCTAAAGAAGCTACGCTTGGAGATTCTTTCATGAATGCTGGTTATGGTTCGCATTGTGTGTGTGTGTGTGTGTGCGTGTTGTTGTTGTTGCTATTGTTGTTGTCCATATGATGATTGACACTTAAACATAAATTTTAAATCAATAATTTTAGGGCCTCTTGCACGACCAATTTGCTTATAACTTCGACAATAGAGGGGTATCTAGTCTGGACTGATTTTCTGTCTCTTAATGGGGGCCCCTAGTGGCCGAGTGGTCTAAAGCGCTCACCGTTACGAATCACTGCCACCTCACCTCTGTCTGCGTGGGTTCGAGTCTCGGGTTCGGCCTTTGTGGGTACGTGAGAAAGCTTGCCAGTAGCTTCTCGTGGGTCGATGGTTCTTTCCGGATTTTCCTGGGTTCTTCCTCCACCATTTGAACTGGCCACCATGTATAGCCTATCTTGTGCTGAAAAATGGCGTTAAACCCTGTAACAGCAGCAACAACAACAACAACAACTGTCTCTTAATCAAAGTCATCATTTATGACTTGATTCGTACCCGCCTAACCCTCTGTCGCAAGTATTATTATGATCAATGATCCAGCAGGTTTTTAATCTGAGGGTATTCGATAAACTTAAACAGTGGTGTGGTTTATTAAAAGCTGAATCCATAGGTGCTTCTTTAATGCCATGCTACAAACTTTTTCATAAAACTACATGCATAAGCAAAACATAAAATACTCTGTCCGAACTTTTGGGATATATAAATTATCGTTTGCATTCAACCGTGTATTCCTTGTGCTCATGCTTCCTACAAACTTAAAAATATTTAGATACTTGCTCAATTATTTAATATCTTGAAAGCTTCTCTAAAATGATAATATATTCGTCATCTGACATCCATCTAAGACTGATGAAAAGAGATGATGTGGGTGTTAAAATATCCCGGAATTTAAAATCATACTGGATGCTCTTGTTTGTAAGTTGTATAGTCTCCACATCAAAGAAGAATTTCGGGGTTCTCCTCACACTAAACGGCTGTAGATAAAATGTGGAAAACAACTGTATTGTACACTGCTCGGATCAACTGATCCGACATAAAACGTCTAATTCTTCTTAAAATTCCTGTTTTTTTATCTACTGTAATAAAGAGTATTTTAAAATGACTGACCAGGGTCAAGATTTATCAATAAGGATACCTACAAGTTTGCCATATATAACAGTTTATATTTTTTGCCATTTACTACTCAATATGATTCTCTATATTTTGCTGCTCGTTGTGTTGAGAAGCCTGTTTTCTGTAAATCTAAGCAAAGTTAATTGTCATACATCCATTTAAAAATCCATTATAAATCTTCATTTCGTTTGCTCTTAATACAAACTAAATTTGTATCGTTTACGTTTTGCGATGCGTCAGCTGCATTCATAGATGCTGGAAAAATGTTTGAAGCACTTTGGAAAATCATTTATATATAATATGAAAAAGATGTGTTTTGTATGTTGTTGTCTTTTCTCCTTGAGTATATGCTATGTATATTTAATTTGTATTATGTCATTGACCTTTGTCCATAACTGAGGGTAAAAGTTGGGCCTACCCGACTAATGTCTTGTTTTTTTTTATAAACAACATATTGCATAGCTTATTTTTGTTTAATATTGTAGATAATACATTATTATTCGTTGGCAAACATGTTTACCGAAGTTGGAATTCAGGACATTGGTATTCCTCGAGGGAATTCCTGTTCTATCTGCTATTTGTCATGTTCTTAGCTAAAGTATTAGTAATAGACCTGATATAGTTGACAACTTAGAATGTTCTAGAAATGAACTTTTGACCCTCATCGTGTTCCTTATATTGTGACTTAGGTTTCTAGATAAGGCAAAAGTAAAACAGAAATTCTTCATTCCATATCTTAAAACATCAGCCTTATTAATGAAATCAATTTAAGTTTCGTTTCAGTCAATATTTGAGAGGATTTACTTATTTAATTTATTCATTGGAATTACAAAGTGCTCATTAATACTTTTCAGACTAAATCACTGTTTTTGGAGATTACATCAATGTGATGCATCAATACTGTTATCATATCGCCACATTCCAGGCTATTTGTATATCAGTACATTCAGAATTGAAATTCAATCGGAACACCACTGAAATTCATTCGGATTACCATATATTTTCGGACTTGTTATAAAATTTTGACTTGTGATAGAAATTTTAGTTCTATCTGGAATTTAATTCACGTAACTGTAATTCCTTTTTAAATTTTCACCTATTCTAGGGAAATAAATTATTTTTTTCAATTTTACAAAACTTGTTTGCTTTCGCTCTTTCCTGATACTTAGTTTAAAACTATAGAGTCGTAACTGAGGGCTTATAATTGACCCCTATTGCACTCCAGTAGAAAAGTTATTAAAATCCGAGACAGTAACGCTCTCGCTCACAGCTTTTAATCTGATATTGACATAGGATAAAATTCATCGTAAAGGAGGTTTGCTTCATTATATGCTGATAATATATGCAGTAATACGTTGTAATTAACAGTCTCAAAAGCTGTATGTAGGTCTAAGAACAAAATTCCAATCAATACATTTTACGCAGTGGTCAGTCAAACCAGTGGGTGCTTTTCGCACCTGGTAATCAGATGATGATGAGGATGATGTTGAAAAGTTATAAAATTAATAGATAACGTGTTTCTAAGATTTTGCCAACGATAGGAAGAACAGATACATGTCTAAATTTGTCGGCACTCGATTCGTACCTAACTTAACTCGGTGGCGAAGGCATTATTTTGTTGTTGTTGTTGTTATTGTTATAGGGTTTAACGCCATTTTTCAGCACAAGATAGGCTATACATGGCGGCCAGTATTAATGGTGGAGGAAGAACCCTGGAAAATCCCGGGAAGAACCACCGACCCACGAGAAGCTACTGGCGGGCTTTCTCACGTACCCACGTTAGCCGAGCCTGGACTCAAACTCACGCAGACAGAGGTGAGATGGCAGTGATCCGTAACGGTCAGTGCTTTAGACCACTCGGCCACTTATTTTGTGATATTTTACACTCAAATCTTAACTGAATTCAGTTATTCGTCTATTTAACCGGCTGTCGTCACAGTGTGATAACCCAGACGTCAGCTACTACGACGATTTTCCGGGACCGAGTAAACCACTGCCATTCTAGCAAAGTAATGGACACTACCGGCTGGGGGGGGGGGAGGGGGCGCGTTTGATAAGTTTAGTTTAAAGAGAAAAACAATTCTCTCATCTTGGCAGCAAAATAAAATTTCACAATTACTGACAGTATTGAGTAGTTTTTCCATATACTTATAAGCAGTTTGTTTACACCAATGCAAACCGTTCTACTTTCCAAGAATGAACAAAAACCTGACACCAGTATAGAAGCAAGTGATTTTGTCTAAGAAACCTCAAGTTAAGACTTAGAGTACTTCTGCTTTTCTTTAAGAAAAGATATTTTCAAAATACATATTAGTTATTAAATGTTTCAGTCTGTCATTTAGATTATAAATCTGATGACTATAATGTACACAAAACAATTTTTTTCAATTAGGACGATTAAAAGAAAAATCTCGAATTCTGGGATAAATATTTATATTGCAAGTTTTAATGAATCAAACACGCGCAGGAGTTTGAAAGAAATGCATCAACGAGTGAAACATTTGTTTATAGTCATATTAGTTTTTGCTATCCTTGGGTTTCTGTACATATGTAAGAACTTCATTATAAATTTATTTATATGTTACTTTCCATTTTTTTATAATGTGAAGATCACAAGTTGTTTTTGCAAATAGCCTTTTAACGCTCACCTTTCACAGTTTTGCAAGCTGTACACTAATCGTCTGGAGCAGCGGGCGAAGCAGTGTCCACAGTACTGCAAAGAGCATCGTTTTGGTGTTTGACGACACAGCAACACAAATAGGTGATGTAGTGCCAGACAATAGGAGTAAATTGCCATTTCGAAGTACAAACCACGGTAGTTGATCCGACTGAAGGATTCGAACCAACACTCTTGTCTGTGCATCTGGCATACAAACCTCTGGACCAAAGTGGATCCTTCGCCTTGCATCGTTACAGCTCTATAAATAGTTGCAATTTTTTTTTTTTTTTAAATACGTTTGAGTACAACTATTTTGGAAAAACGTTTATCTCTTATGGACAACTGGCCACAATAATTGAAAGTACAAACAGCAAAATCCAGTGTTTTTCTTTAATCATTCAGGGACCAGAAGATATATAGTGATTCAAAACTCAGTCGCCTTTGGTATTACATTCACTATATCTGTCATCATTTGAAATTACTGGGCATGGCCACTGTGGTGCTTTTTACCAGCAGTGTATTGTTTAGTCTTTCGATTAACGTATGTCGACCATGTCACTTTACAACTCCATAAAACAAATTTTACAGTTCTGATCTTGTAAAACATTCAACTAATGAACAATATCTTATATTGACTTGCATGATATCAGCTATGTCCTATAACATGCAGCAACAAAAACGAAGAGAAAGGTGTCACATCTAATTAAAAACAGCCTTCAGGATTTGTAGCACTTTTACTTTTGATGAATTTTAACCAAAATCATATGTCCATTAAAAAGAATCTACAGAGATGATCCCTTTAGAACTTTCATATAAAGGACAAACACATGTACTTATTTGAATGATATTGATTTTATTTTAAAGCAGGCATCATAAGCCCACACACTTTCAGTCCACTTAACCTGTTTTTGCTCCCTCTAAATCTAATGAAATTTTGAAGGTAAGTGTTATCAAATTAGGGCAATGTGATATTGATCTACAAATCCTGATGCATGGTACAAAACAAATCCCTTTCACTGTCAGGGGAGAAAATAGAAGCATAATTTTAAAATATGCAAGAATACATTAGTGTCTATTTAGACCCATTTGAGAAACATTTTTGAAAATGATAGGTAAAAATACAATGTCTCAAATAGATCAAGAACTATGCAAGTTTGACTTTTTTAAATGTCGCTACTTCAGTGTCATTGATACCAGAGACTTTGACGATGCCATACTTGCCATCATTCTGGAGACTGAAGGAGTTCAGCAGGTTGAGATGCAAGAAATGTCTGCAAAACATGGAGGAGTGTCAGAAAGGGTATTTGAGGGAGCAGTCTCCCTTAGAAATATTGTGTATGACATGATGGTATCCAATCAGCAATATGGGTGATCTGAGCTAAGTGGAATTCCGATCCCCCAGTTAAGTTAGTCTCAGATAATAAATAAAAGAATTACACAGTAATCCTGTCTCTGAAATACAAATAGCTCACTAAACAAATAAAGTTTTTATGCTTGGACCTGTGCATGCCAAGAGTCAGCATTTTGTGGTCAGAAGGGGTGAAAAATAAAGTGTGTAAATATATATGACTATAATTTTGTTTTCAGATGAGCAACATCTACTCTGCATGTATTGAACATGAAAAGCCAGCCAGCCAGCATTTCAGGCATTTAATGGGATGTGGGAAAATAATGCAACATCCCAAAACTATGAATGTTTTCTCTTATTTGAAATGGACACTTTCATAAAAAGATGTATAACAATGTTTATATTCTCTTCTTGATTTCTCCAAATCAGAGGTGGCTAAATGTTTTGAGGCAATAATCAGACTGTTGGCATGCACTGATCCATTAAAGCTTTGAATCTGTCTTCACTATGAAAGTTTTAAAAATTAAGATTGTAGAAGTTGAAGAATTATACAGGTCTGAGTTTTGAAAGTACCCTGATAAATTTTAGGATTGTTCATAGAAAAGGCTCAAAAAGCCTATTCATCACATGTCTAGATTGATGATACTTGATACTTTACATGCTATCTGCTAACTTTTGTGTAGGTATGGTGACAGTTGTATCCATTGAGATATTAATATACCCTCTATCTATCTGCTTGTATGTGTGTCCATTACTGCATGACCTCCAACTGCTGTTAGGAAATTCATGAAACTTGGTAGCTACTGTATTTTGTCCATGTGGCAGATATGTGCAGAGGGGTATGGTTATGAGCTCCCAACCAAGGGATTACTGGGAAGGGGTCAAAGGTCAAATGTACATACTTGGAAATTATTTACTTTTGGGGTGGGTGGGAACTAAATTTTGTAAATAAAGTAAGACACCAGATAATATATGTAAAGGATTTTGAATTATGACCCTTGGGTCATTATAACACACACACCCCAATAGGTTGTTGAGAGAATGTGGAAGGAAGAGAGGGTAATATGTTATAATTTTTATGTGTGAGGATTTGCTATGACAACCCATTAGAGAAACTTTAATAGTGATGTTTTTTTCCCTCAGATTTGAAGCTCTCTGCTGATCAGAATGAGCCTAAAGAAGCATTCATTCTTGGACGGAAGTACCCAACAGATGAAGTTGACATTGTGGAAGGTAAAGAAAACAGTCAGATTCCTGAGATGAGGGAGACAAGGAAACCGACCAAAAATCCACATGAGCTGAAGCGAGTGGTGGAGTACTGTAACCCATCCCATCTTCCTGTAACTGGATCTGAAGGTCTCTGCCACATGCAGCGCAGTATAACATTCATCACACATATACACCTTTTCTCAGGACTATGTGATCATACAGACACCATTTTGCAGGACTGTATGATCATGCAGACACCATTCTAAAGACTAATCACATAAGACACCATTTGTCAGGACTGTCTGATCACACAGACACTATTTCACAGAACTGTCTGATCACACACACCATTTCTCAGGACTGTGATCACAGAGTAACATAGTATTCCAAGGATGCACTATTTATTCTGTATACAATTTTTATTAGCTATCCAGACAACTAATTCATATAGACAAAAAAATCTGTCTTCTTATCAGTCCAGATATTTTATAGCAAGTAGTTTTTATTCATTAGCATAAAAATTAACAATTTTATCCAAAAGATGTGTATGATACATTTTTACTGGATTTATTTTCACGATCTCCATCTGAGACTTAAATAGCTGAAATAGATATGTACTGAAAATATCTACTGTAGGGTAATCAGTATTCATAATGTTTTCATTGTCTTGCTTCCATTGGCAGTTATCAAGATCTTGTGGCATTTTTCAATCTCCATTGTTGTATGTTTAAATTTTTGATGATGTCTCATCAAGAATGTAATACAGAGTTACCTTTCTTGTCTGCCATCCATCCATCTGTCTGCTTAAGTTTTGTATTTACTTCATTTTTATGTCTTATTTAAGGTGAAGCATATACTAATGGCATGGTGCATCCATCTTACAATCTATTTGACCATTTTGGGTTCTCACAATAAATTTAGCACTAGATTATGAACATTTTCCATACTTTATGGATGGCTTGCATTTAGAGCAAGAAAGTTGCATATAATTTCGGGGGTGGGGGGCAAAAGGTCCAAAGTCAAGGTCTCTTTTCAGCAGTGTTTTCGTTTTTTTATTTTCACAAGAACTTGAGTTCTGCATGAAAAATATTTACCAAGGTTTTCTGGATGACTTGCATATAAAGATGGGAAGAGGCTTGTTAATTTTTGTTTAAAATGTCAAATAGCAAGGTCATTGTGACTTGGAGATGACAAATTGTTGTTACACAATGACTTTATTTCCAGACCATGTACATTGACCAACTATTTGTGCATAGCTTGCATCTGGGGGTAATGAAGAAGCCTTTTGATTATGAGATCAGAAGATTGATTGTCCAGGTTACTGTGGAAAAAAGATTAAATATGGTTTTTTTCATGAAACTTTTATTATAGATCATGAATCTTAAGCAAAATTTGAGGATTTTTAAAAATCAGGAAAAAAAGAAGCCTATTGATTTTTAGGGTAAAAATGTTTAAGATCACTGTCATTTAAAGAAGAAGTATTGTTTCCAGAAAAAAACGCTTTTATTTCTAGACCACATAACGTGAGCAATGTTTGTGGATGGCATGTGTTTTAAGGTAAGAAAGAAGCATATATTTGGTAGTCAAATGTCATGATTATTGTGACTCAAAGAAAATGGTTTTGGCACAATAACATTTGTTCTAGAGTAAGATCCTTTATTAAATTTTGTAGAAGGCTTGCACTTGGGATAAGAATGAAACCTTTATATTTGGGAATTTATATAGGTCAGAGGTCAAGGTCATAGAAAGTCACATAAGAAAATGATAGCAGCACATTCAGTTCTAGACCACATTCTTAATGGTTTTTTGCATGCGATATGAAAGAAACATGCTTATAATAGTTGGTCAGAATGTTCAAGGTCAAGGTCACTGTGAAACAAACAAGGAAGAATATTTATGTAAAACTATTTTAATTGCACACCACATTTAGTGTTTGACATAGGTCATATGGATGGCATAGTATTCTATTCCCATGCTTTTCTATATTTTGCATCCTACCAAGCAATTTTTTCAGATATCTTATCCTTTTTTCAGTTGCTAAATGGCCCTTCCTTTTTTTTTTTCTTGCAAATAAAATTGTAGCTTATGTGCTTGATTTAATTCATATGATTGTAAGTGGCAATAAAGCTGTGCCCAGAACTTAGGGTATACATTGTGTCTGCTGATTAACACCACCTGGAGATGCATTAAGGTCTTTGTTTATTTTAACTGCTTGTGGCTGTGTGTTCAATCTCATAGTGTTGTCCCCAAGTCATTTTACTATGGCACTATGCCATGCTCGTCTTATCCCCTGCCAGGATCTTATTTTCTTTTATCATTTGCATAATGCAGCTCTTCAAAATTTAATGGAAAAATACAGTCACTTGAACTAAAAAATGTTCTGGCAGTTTACAAAACTGCTTACTTAGTGGAAATGGTGCAAGGTGGTGCTTGTTTACTCAGTTTAATTTTCAATATTTGTTATGATCATAAGGGGTTCTATGCTGCTATACGCTGTGTGGCAGGTCAATGTTAATTTGAACCACACAGTGGTACTTAAAGAAGGTCTTTTTTACTGGAACTGAACTGCTTGTGGCAGTGAGGACACATATAGAATGTTTCCACATACAGTTGAGTAGATATGATTAAAGGGATTATCTTTTCCAGCCTGAACTGACTTTGCAGCCAATGGCTGGGTATGGTCAGATTTAGTTATTCTACATGACATGCTGATTTTGTTTCCACTTATACAGGAAGTTATGATAATCAAAATGGAATAACATAGCTTTGAAACTAAGCCTTTCAGAAATAACGTGTTGTTCTCAGAAAAATTCTATCAGATTTTGGTTGTTGTCAGTGAATACTTTAATGACGCGTTTATTGGTACAAAATTAAAACTAAAATAATTATGAAGGACTACTGTATTCTCAAATTGACAAAATCAAAAGGTATACTAAAAGGCTACTGACTGGTTATATTATTATTTTCCAAAGGTATATGTAATGAACTAGTAAACACACAGATCCTGCCCTTCAGTAAATTAAGTCATAGTTCATTTAAGAAATTTAAAGGGCACATGAGAAAAGAAGAAATAGAAGCCTAGTCAAATGAAGAAATGGCATACATGTCACCTGTAGTCACTGTAATTAATGATGCTGTTAGTACAAGATTTTAAAGTTTTACGTAATCGTGAATTCAATTTCCTTTCAAAACATTACTGCTACCTGTTAATTCTGCTCCTTGATGATGAGAAAAGAAAATAGAAAATCAATACTGAGTAAGATTAGATCAAGAATTTTACTCAGTAGTGAGTAAGACCATATCAGGAATTTTACTCAGTAGTGAGTAAGATCATATCAGGAATTTTACTCAGTAGTGAGTAAGACCATATCAGGAATTTTACTCAGTAGTGAGTAAGATCATATCAGGAATTTTACTCAGTAGTGAGTAAGACCATATCAAAGATTTTACAGTGTTTAGACCATATTAAAGATTTTATTGAGTAGTGAGTAAGACCATATCAAGAATTTATTGAATAGTGAGTAAGACAATATCAAAGATTTTACTGAGTAGTGAGTAGTTGTTGTTGTAGGGTTTAACGCCATTTTTCAGCACAAGATAGGCTATACATGGCGCCAGTATGAATGGTGGAGGAAGAACCCGGGAAAACTCCGGAAAGAATCACCGACCCACGAGAGGCTACTGGCAAGCTTTCTCACATACCCACATCGGCCAGATCTGAGAGTCAAACCCATGCAGACAGAGGTGAGATGGCAGTGATCCATAACGGTGAGTGCTTTAGATCACTCGGCCACTCGGGGCCCCGAGTAGTGAGTAAGACCATATCAAGAATTTTACTGAGTAGTGAGTAAGACCACATCAAAGATTTCAGAGTGTTTAGACCATATCAAAGATTTTATTGAGTAGTGAGTAAGACCATATAAAGAATTTATTGTATTGTAAGACCATATCAAAGATTTTATTGAGTAGTGAGTAAGACATTATCAAGGATTTTATGGAGTATTAAAACCATATCAAGGATTTTACTGAGTAGTGAGTAAGACCATATAAAGAATTTATTGTGTTGTGAGTAAGACCATATCAAGAAATTTACTGAATAGTGAGTAAGACCTTATCAAGGATTTTATGGAGTATTAAAACCATATCAAGGATTTTACTGAGCAGTGAGTAAGACCACATCAAGGATTACTCCTGCAACATTTTGAGAGGAATAGATATAAAACAGGATTTTTAAACTTCAAAAGTCTACCACTCTCTTTTCTTTCTAATTTTATGACAATAATAATAATAATAATAATAGTTGTATTAAAATAATAGTAACAAGAACAACAATATTCCTATGTCCTTTGTAGATTCTGTTGGAAACACCAACATAATTATACCAAACTCCGAAGAGAGGTTACTGACATAGGTCGTAATGGCCATAAACCTTTCCTGTTTGTCTAGAAAACACCAAGTTTAAACAGTAAATGCATGTTTTCACTGTTAGAATTAAAATGCAATATATAAAGTAATAAAGAATCATTACTATGACACAGTAAAGCAATACCTCACTGTAAGGCCCTTCAGTGTAACACAGCTCCTGTTAAGTCAAGTATCGTCATGTATCCCATATTGTTAAGTTGTAGTTGAATTATATGCATTATGTACTTCATTGTAAGGCATTCATGAGCCAAGGACAGCATTAAAATTAAAAAAGACTAAAGTGTAGGCATATAGTAACATTGCCATATCTTATTATAAAATGTAGACATACAGTGTCATTACCATATAATAGTATAAAACGTAGACATATAGTGTCATTATCATACCATAGTATAAAATGTAGGCATATTGTGTCATTACCATGCCATAGTATAAAATGTAGGCATATGGTGTCATTACCATACCATAGTATAAAATGTAGGCATATCGTGTCATTACCATATCATGGTATAAAATGTAGGCATATAGTAACATTGCCATATCATAGTATAAAATGTAGACATGTCGTGTCATTACCTACCATGGTATAAAATGTAGGCATGTTGTGTCATTACCTACCATGGTATAAAATGTAGGCATGTTGTGTCATTATTATACCATGGTATAAAATGCAGGCATGTCATGTCATTTCCATACCATGGTATAAAATCCAGGCATGTCGTGTCATTACCATACCATAGTATAAAATGCAGACATATCGTGTCATTACCATACCATAATATAAAATGCAGACATGTGTCATTACCATACCATAGTATAAAATGCAGACATGTCATGTCATTATCATACCATAGTATAAAATGCAGACATGTCCTGTCATTACCATACCAGGGTATAAAATGCAGACATGTGTCATTACCATGCTGTTACGTATAATGTAATTAAATTGCTTGTGTGTTAGTTTTAAAATTCTTTTTTATTTTATTTTTGTTTCATTACATTTTATTGTAATGATTATTTTCACGGGATCCGAAATTCTTTTTCAGTAATTCTGTTTATCTAAGACGTAAAAGGTGTTACATTTAGTAATATTTTTAGTTCACCTTGGTCAGCGGTGGTATAAGCGCTACACGAAAATGATTGGCTATTGCCAGGGTCATTTCGTCTAGTCTGAATAAACAATGTTTTATTTTTAAATTTATTTCAGAGTGAGAGTAGATAGGGGTTCTTGCTACGTGACAAATTACATTTTACCTATTGCGTTGTTCAAGTGTTATGAGACCACATGATCTATCTCATGAGAACGGGATGATAATTTGGTTTGATATTATACCCTTTCTGAGCGCTTGTCAGTCAGTTGTATTTTTGAAACCTTGAAGGCTGGATAGGTTTTTATTGTTGAAACCAGATTGTTCTTGAAGTTCATTTGTTTTTGGAATTTAATAATTTATTCTCTAGAAAACCAAATGAGTGTACTATTTTATAAAATTCTGGGAGAAAGAAATTCAGTGGAAATTTATTCTGGAATTATTCGGAAACATAAACTGTGATTCAATTGAGGAATTGTTGCTATTTGTACAAGGACCACATCTTTGCCTTCCATATTGGAACTTTGTCGAGATTCAAACCTGGATTCTAGTAGAACTATTTAGTCATAGGACTTGTATTTTCATTCTTAGGATTAAATTTCGGATTATATTCACAAACTGTAAGTCCTATTTTCCAATTTTTACATTATTTTCTAGGGAAATAAATTATATTGTTAAAATATACAAAGCTTGTTGACTTCACTCTTTTCTCTTGTTATTATTGTACGAGCCTACACATAACATACCATAATATAAAATGCAGACATGTCATGTTATTACCATACCATAGTATAAAATGCAGACATACATATTGTGTCATTATGATATCATAGTATAAAATGTAGACATATCGTGTCATTACCATATCATTGTATAAAATGTAGGCATATGGTACTGTTAACATATCACAGTATACAGCACCATTACCATATCATAGTATAAAATGTAAGGATATTTACCATAACACAGTATATAGTACCATTACTGTATTACAATAAAATCTAGGTATATAGTACTGTTACCATATCAGTATAAACTGTATAAAATTTAGGCATATAGTACCATAATATATCACAAGATAAAGTTTAGACATATAGTATCATAACCATATTACACTATAAAGTACCATTACCATATGACAGTATAAAGTGTGGGCATGTTGTAAAAATCATTGGTTGGTATATTGGGGATATTTAAACTAAGTACATCAAACAAGTTTTTCTTGCAGAGAAATACATATTTGTCTTTATTTTTTCAGGCCAAAGTCCTGCAGAATTCAAGCTGGTGCAGGTGCATGTGTTTATTCGACATGGAGAAAGGGCCCCTATGCATACTATTAAGGGTTATAAACCACCTCCAATCAGATGCATGTTTGATCACACACTGGCTGGAAATAACAAAAAATTCCATGAATTTCTTCCAACAATGTACAAATACTATGGAACGCAGACAAAAGCAAAGCGATTTCAGAACTGGTCACTCTTTCCAGAGAGACCATTATGTGACGGTGGGTCACTGCTGACTGGTGTAGGTGCTTTACAGCATTTGAAGAATGGTTACTTTCTGAGCCAAAAATACATGAACCAATCAACTTTATTTGATCAAAATAAATCTATTATTACACAAGTTTATGTTCGAACTACAGAATACTCGAGGACATATCAAAGCATGATTGCTTTTATGTATGGATTCTTACCTGAATTTGATCTTACTTTGTTGAACTTTGAACCATCAGATAATCTCCGGTTTTGCTCTGCACAGAAGGCTAAGATCGCAGTATGTACTTGCAAAGCAAAGGATCGACTGAAATCAAAAGATAATTTTTCTCGTTTATTTCATACCAATAACACTGAATATGGTAATATAGAAGCAGAATTGGCAGAAATCTTTAAGGTTAAACCAAGCCAGCTGCCAAAAATAGGTGTAATTCTTGATGTTTTAATGACACATTTGTGTCATAGGCATCCATTGTATTGTAATGATGAAAACAAATGTCTGTCAGTCCCCTTAATTGATGCTTTATGGAAGTTACAAAATGCAGAAACAACAGCAAAGGCAAGATATGATGAAAATTACAGGAAAACTTGTCGCTTAGAAATGCACCCGGTGCTATTGGAGATAGCACACAGATTTTCAGATGTTAAACAAGGAAAGAAAACTTCAAAATTTGTTCTCTATTCTGGCCATGACTATACATTGACACCACTTCTGCATTCGCTTAGTATTTTTGATGGAAAATGGCCGGGTTTTGCATCTAGAGTAGTCATAGAGTTGTATTCATATTTACAATACCCCAACACTAAGAAGAATTTCTATCTGAAATTTTTTTATAATGGAAAGGACTTGACTAAAGAAGTGATATTTTGTAGAGGCAAAACTTTTCAAGGAATGTGCAAATTAAAATTTTATTTAGATTTTATTTTTGAAGAAAGTCTGCAAGAATTTGGTTATAACTCGTATGAAGAAGCCTGCAAGTGAGATAGATTCTTTTTTATAAAGCATGTACATTATGTATGTATCTCTCTCTCTCTCTCTATACACCACTCCCTCGATAACTTGCGCAAAACGGGGTCCAGAAACATCGACCGCGTTATAAGCGAGGGCACGAGTTATTGAGGGACCTATAACAAACAACAAAACTAACAAAGGGATCAACGTAGAGGCAAACGGAGGGTGGGTTGGGTTGGCATGTTAGTGTTGAATACTCAATAATCGTGCTAAGATTAACTGTGAATAAATATCTCTTCATAGCGGTGTACTTTGTTTACTTTTTTCCTCACAGAGTAACATTAATTTCAGGATAACTTAAAGTATATTGAGGAGATCATCAAAACATTTTTCCACATGGTTTCCATTCGCTTAACACATGTACGACTTTGCATATTGTGTACTATGTCACAAATTTTTGTGTTGAATTGGATAAATTCTAGTTTTATTGTTTGATCCAAAGTAGACTTTTTTGTACAAAAGATCGACACTCATTTCGAAAAAACAATGTCGATCGAACGATGGGTAGATTTGATTGTGGTAGAAGTAAAATGAAAAAAAAAAAAAAATTACAAGGGTTAACCATTACCAACATGAATTTAATGGGTCTACAAATTTAAAATAACATAAATTAGAACACGATAATACTTGCAGTTTGTGACACGTTTGACAAATATCACTTCACATTTTGAAAACATCTGTTCATTTTTTTTGTTTGTGTGTGTTACTCTTTGATTTCTCTGCCACCTCTGTGTATTGTTCACAGATGATTATCTCTCTCTGAGCTGGTATGGATAATTACATGCGGCTTCCTGATTCACTGAGAGTATTTCTCCCAACAATGAATTTTGTTTAATTCTATGTCGGTGCTGGAATCGCCAAAGCCATCCATGGCTTGCCCTAAAATGAGATTCATTCTCCATACTTTTTGCTATTTTTTCTGCTTGGGCCTTGAGAATTGTTCCAGAGATGGGAACACCTTGTTCACGTTGCTGTTTGAACCATGCGTACCTTTAAATATTGTCGTTAATTAGTTCTCCTTATTAAATCCGTCACTGTAACAAAACACCACGTGCATTTTAAAATGAGTTTGGAAGCCCTTTGATGTTTTCTTATCCAACAAAAATTACATCTCAGTACATCCTAAAGTGAAGACCACAGACCATTGGTCAATTAGTCGTATTGTTTCATTAGTCATACAAACATAAAATATAAAAACCTTGTCATTTTCCATCATAAATTTGAAAGTCACGGACTCCGTTAAATCGATTCATATATATACATATACTATATTTTAAGTGCTTGTTCTGTTTTGACTTGGATATAAATAACATTTCATTACAAATCTATTCTATGATATACCCCACTATTATCTTTATTGGTGAGTTCGAATAACAAGTAATGCATATGATCGCTTGTCCTTATAACATCTGCTATATGGACAACGGCTTCAATAGCACATTGACAGACTTTCATTTCCCTAAAGCGAGCCTCATTTCCCTACTGGCAGCCTCGCTGGTTTGACCTCTTCAGTCAATTCTTGCCCTCAATCTGGTTTCAACTGGAATAGCCAAAGCGTTATGCATTTTTAATTACCTTGTAAATAACACTGCATAGCCATGTGGTTGTTGGGACAATGTACATCGTAATTAAAACAAGAATGAATTGTTGACTTAGCGGTGTTTATTGCTAATGGAATATAGTAGGGTTGTAATACATGAGGATTATCCCACTCGTCAGGTAACTGAAAATAGTCTTTTTTCTCTTTGCAAAAGGTACAAATAAAAACCACACTGAATAAATACGGTCTTGTACACTGAAAAAATTTGTTTGATTGATCTCTCTCTGGCGCGCGTGCACTCACGCGCATTAACTTAAACGTGATTTCAAGTTCTTTATTTTTTATTGCAATTTGATAATGAGATTATTGTTGGAGTAAAAATACAACTTGCACTTAATTTCTTGACAATGTGGACTCGTATCATTGCGTACAATTTACCAAAAAATAATACCCATAACTTATACATGTTCAAACCACTTGATCATTTTGTCAATATTACACAGCATAACAGCTACATATGTTCTAAATGCAGACAAGCTTTCACACTGAGACATAATCCTCTCTCTCTCTCTCTCTCTCTCTCTCTCTCTCTCTCTCTCTCACTAATAACAACAAAATCTTTTTGAGTACTTTTGTTTTTATTGTAATTAGATTCTTGAGTTGAGAGCAGAATGAGACAGAAAATATACGTTTACTTTGTACGTTTGTACCGTTAGGTTGTCGAGTAGCGTGTGTTCCATAGAACTTGTTTTGGTACGATCCCTTTATTTTTCGTACACGGCCAGTACCACCAAATGATAATTATTTATTTAACATATAATTTTTCATACACTGAAATTAATAATT